>JABASC010003638.1:0-13635 GCA_019776185.1 Plutomurus gul
GTATGTATATAGTGGAACCTGAAAGAATTGCTTCCACACCGTAAATTAGAGATTCAGCAGATTATAATATAGCAGGTACTACTGATGAAATTGCAGTAGTAGCATCGGCACCGTGATTAACTGTGACTCTGGAATTGAAAAAGGCATTATACAGTACGTTTGTTAGTTGCACTCGATTTTGCTGCTGACTGTTACGTGTTCCAGCGCAGTTACCTACATAATGCATTATAACAACTAATGCACATGCTACTTATTTACGAGAACAACAATCCCAAGAGGTCTCACTGATGATGGACACACATCTTGTCCATTATTTATTGCATGTAAATTCTGTGCACGAAAATGGTGTGGAAATGCACTCTGTGACTTTCGAGAGAGTGAGAAGCAAAAAGTGAATATTCCGACCAGAGAGCCACGTTGACTGCTTATTTAACTTGCATACTCTGTAAAAGAGTTACAGGATTTTTTCTGATTGCGGGGAGGTAATTACCCTACAAAGTTATTTGCGGGCTCGTTCGTGCTTCTCATACAGAACGGAAAGAAACATTTTATATGGTTCAATACAGCATTCCAATTCAAATGCACTCTTCTGTATTTACTACTATTAAGTTCTTCACAAAAGGGCACTTTGTTTGTTATTTCATTATATAGTATTACATATTATATTGCAGTATAAGCAGGAGCACACCAAGTTCACGTCACTCAATGTCAGTGCTCTTGTACATTAAATGCTGTACAATTCAATAATTTAACATTTAATGGGCTTGTCAAAATGTGTGTACGTACTTAATGTATGAATCATCACATCTTAGAAATTTATTTTATTTACTTTCCAGCCACCGTCCAAAACCTTTTTAGCCAAAACTCACACAGTATTTACTAAGTACAATTCATGATATTTATTTTGTATACACATAGCATTTCTCCTACTAAAAAGTAAGTAATTGACTTCTTCCTTATATGCATCTTCATAATTGTGTACGATTTTTCTTCTTTCTTCCTTGCTCATTTATTTTCTTGTATGTCCACAGAAACTTGTACAATGGCATCTTTAGAGAATTGGATAAAGTCTCTCATAGTGTAAACGGGAGCTAAGCAGTGTTGGTTTTCTCCTTTGGCGAAATGTAATTTTGCAAATTTCTAACGTTTTGGGAAAATTGGCGAAATATTAATATTTAACACAGAACTCATAATTTAGATTTGTATCAATCGCATTTCTATGTATTTGTTTTTCGCATCATTTCGCCAATTTCGTCGCGTAGTTTTGCCAATTCACCATTTTAGTAGATTCAACACTGGAGCGAAAAAGAATTTCTATTGAAATGTTTATGTGCACGTAGTAGTAGAAAAAGTTTTTCAGGTGACTGCCAATTTTTTGTAATTGTTAGAGAGGATTCATTTGGAGAGGCGATTGGTGGGTCCATTGCGGTTCCAAATTCCATGTGAAGCATTAAGAAGTGGAGCATCGTTCCTCGTGTTATTACTTAAGTAGGCAATATTTGTCGAAAGAGCCACTCAGTTGAGATGAATTCGTTACAAAGGATTGCGATCTCTCTCTCTCTCGGTTTGATTTTCGGCGTTGTTATTGGTGGTGGTTGGCAATTCTGGTCTCTCTCTTTGTTTGTTGAAGATGAGTCGATTGTCTGTGAAGTTGAGGAGAGTCTCAGTCGCCTCGTTTCAATGGATCCACAGATGGATAGATAGATGGATTAAATAGATAACGCAGCAGTAGTGCTGGTAGTGCATGTAGTATAGTTTCTACGTGGTCGTCGTCCAGACGGAAGGATAAGGCAAATATCGGGAGATTGTAGTAGAAACCTGAAAAGTAGTCTCTCTCTGTGAGTGAGTAGTAATGGTATTCGATATTCCGGGCCATACCGATGCCAATAATGTCATGGAATGCATCGTAGCATCTATCTATATGATTGGAGGAATAGGGTTCCCGTGGCTAACTTACAAGAGAGGATAAATTGCCATTGCCCTGCTCGTAATTGATAGGGTCGGATAAGAACACAGGGTTGGAAATTTCCCCATCCCATCCCCATCACAGTAGGAAATTCCCAGTGAAATCACGGAACTTTTTGTTGTTGGAACTCCAAGTGAAAATTTTCATTTTCAACTTTATAAATACTTCTATTTCCCATATGAACTTTTTATTTTCAATAAAAATTTGGAAGTTCCAATCTCATTTTCCCGCTCAATAAGCTGTTGACCATTTTTCCAGTGGGAAAAAGGGTTAATGAACAAACCCTGGCGTCAACCAGAAAGTCAAGTCATCGATGGCTTTTATACGCGGTAAAATTCTAGCAGCATCTGATGTGGGAAGCGATGTGTGTGTACTCGTGGTCGTATGATGTAGTCCTCCCCGGCAATAACGATTGCATTGCGATGTAATTTCTGTGTGTGATGCTATCGCATTGTGATGTCATTAATCATCAGGTTACTACTGGCCTGTCCGGCTATTTCTAATCTGCCCATGTACTTATTCCATGCGCTAATGTGATGTGAATGTATGCTTGTGACATACATATATCACTAGGTAGGCACTTACTACCTATCCGCAGGGAGAAGATTTTTCTGTCTCGATTATTACTTTTGACAGTTTTGCCGTTACGACCGACATGAAGATGTGTGTTGACTTATTTCCACACTTCGTCCTCCATCTTATTTCCGAAGGGAGACTTAGACTCTGTGAAATCCATAATTTAGCATTTGGCTAAAACTAATAATTCTGTCTCTCTTCGCTTTCTCACTTTTACTACAGCGTTCTGTTCCCGTACGTTTTTGTTATAGAAAAGAGATGTAAGAAGCGTATGGTGCTTGATTGGATTGTTGCATTATGTTGCATTGTTGCATTGTGTGTAGGGCGTAATCAAACGTAGAAGAATCATTCATTCATGCAATCATACAATACATTAAGAAACACCTTATTAAATTCTGAAAGCTGGATATTTAATAATTATCAAATTCCAAGAATTTTTTAATAAACACAACAATTGTATTTTAGCAATAAATTCTGCTACACCGTATAATAAGCCAATCGAACGCGAGAAAAGATATAAAAATTACAAGTCTTTCATGATGTGTCCTTTATGCTACCGTTTATTTAGTCGTTTCACTGACAATGAGAAAACCTTTCTCTACAAGATGCTTTAAGGGCTTTGTAATGTTGTAAAGTTTTAATAGAGTTTCTCCCTACTTTATTATTGGAATTAGAAAAATATGTTACTGTAATAAGTGATGTTATTTCAAGGTACAATACGAATCTTAATTGTCTAACCTTCCAGGCGATTTTTGATATTTACGGCCTTACCACTTTTATCCACTACTAATAATGCGCTTAATGGCACATTTACTTATGCAATGTAACAATTTATTTGTACTAATGTTTCGTTGATTGATAAGTGGAAAAACATTATTACTACTATTTTTGTTTATTCAAAGAACTGTGTTTCTGTATGCTTGCAATTATTAGGAGCGAAAATCATTCAAATTACATAATCACGTGTATATACAGTTACTACATACAAAGGGATTTGTCCAATACCTACACAATTGTATTACCCTTCAACGTCTAGCACATCAACGTTTAATTTGTGAAAATGATGTGGGAATTTGAATTTGATAGATTACGATTCTCTTTTGACAACCATCTATTTCAACATAAAATACGAATAAAAGCAGCTTTTCACATGCAAGCCGAAGGGCGCACTGACTTTCTTTGGCACCAATTTAGATGTCAAGCGGGGCCAGAATTTTTGCGCAGCCTAAACACGTTTTGAGAATTTTAATTTCACGTTTGCAACGATTTATAACTTTCCGTGAACACCTTCAGTGCAGATATCTTGCCTCTGTGTCTTGTGTCTGTTAATCTCAAGTTGAAAGCCGAAAAGCTAACTATAAATTGTATTTTATCATCTAGTAGCAAGTGATGAATATATTTTGGATGAAATATCCGCAAGGACAATTCATACAATTCGACAATTTAACAGCAAACAATGCTTGCATCAGGAAATAATAGGAAAATTTTTCATGTTCTAATTGTTTGCTACAGACAGACAATTTATGTTGCATTCTTCAATTTGTATAAATATACTTTTCCTAAAATGTTTCCTTCTGTCGGTGCAGCTTCCGTTCTTATCTTTTACCTCAGCCAGATTCTTGTCTAAATTTGCCCATTTCTTTCATCCTTAACTAAATTAGCACACTAATAGAATCCTACAACGAATGCATATAGTGTCCAGTGAGCAGTCTACAGACTCAACCAAATCTTTTCATAAGCCACTTACATTTCCTGAAAGAGGGTTCCTGTTTCTGCGATTTCTATATTTCGGCATGTTCCAATAAAACCTCATCTGTATACTGTATACTCAAGGATTCTTACGTCATTCGGACCAAGAAGACACTTTTCACCATCCTTTTCTAGAAATGTGGTAGTTCTAGTTTTTCCCAACATCATGTCTTGGGAAACTACCCCGTTTACTATCCAAAAGTGCTTGCTACTGAACAGTTAGTTATTATGCATTCCTTAAGCGGAATTTGTACATTTCTTTTCTACTACTTTCCCTTTGTAAGTCCTGTACTTGTATTCTTCACCGAAAACGTCCTTCACAATATTCAGAAATTGAAAGCAACCATCACTCCTTGATTCTTTCCTTCGTACAGCTTTAACTTCTTCTGATCTTATTACTAGCAAACCAGAGATAGAGATTATATATTCATTTCGAGTACAGAAATGTTGAAATACGAATGTCCACATTTGCTTTCTTACGCGTACTTGTATTGCATACATTTATATTGTGCATTGTGCATAATATTCGTATGTATCCACTTGTTAGTATTGTACAAGGTTCGTTTGAATATGTAACATCAAATTCTTTAAGGGACTTTCTTAGTAAGTCTATAAATGTTAGTGTCTACTCGCAGCAGCAGCAGTGAGTCATGGATGGGTAAACTAGCGAAATCGGATCTGGTTGAAAAGAAAGAAGCTTAAGCAATATTTCAGTGCAGCCTAAGCTAGGAGACAAAAAAATTGCGCAGCTAAAGGCAAGAAGACGAGGGGAAGAAGTCGCTGCTGAATGAAATATATCTCGTATCTTCAACGGCCCATGTGAACGTACGGCGGGTAACACTGAGCTTTTCATCACTTCAGAATGATCCACTTTTGCACAACCCGTTGCCCAGTATTAAGTCAAAATAGTCAAAATATTCCACCCTTCATTATCGGAATATATACTGCCTATATAATAATATACGGGCGCACACGGTCAAAAGACGCTGAGTTCTGTTGGGTAGTAAAAGTCTACGAGGGTTGAAAAATTATGCTTTTCTCTTAAAGTGTACTGCACATTAAAAATCTCAATGGTAATGTGGATTACTCCTACATGAAGAAACTCCTAGGGTTTCGTATTTCACTGAATAGTACAATGTGGTATGCTTAAGCAAAGGCTTGTATATTTCTAAGGTTATAGTGGCACTAGTGTTGGATTTGTCAAAATGGTTAAACGATGAAACTGTGTGGCGAAATTAGCGATAAAACAGCACTAAACATTGGAGAAATGGTAAAAAGCATACAATTCTCTATGTTACAAGTCATATATTGAATGTCACCATTTCGCTACATATTTTGGTAAAACACCAAGGGGAAATTGGCGAAATCGCATTTCTTAAAATTGCTCATTGCCAATTACGTCTTGGTATTTGGGAAAATGTGTGGTGAAATAGATAGGTACACCTTTTTGCTATTTCTTCAATTCTTACTGGTGTTTTGTGCCATTTTGCCACACTGTCTAACCAATTCACCATTTTGGTAGGTCCAACGCTGTAAATGCCACTGCTGCGAAGCTATGTACATATTAGTAGTTGCACGTAGTAGAGGGAGGCTAACGACAGTCAAGTAACGCAGCCAGTGTCAAACTTTAATATTTCACGCCAACTTTTATACGCTATACAGAGCAATAATCTCAATCTCATCCTTTCTTTCATCTGCTCACAGCCGGGGCTGCTGCTGCTGCTCCAAGACAGGCCAACCACCCAGCAGAGAGTAGCAGTCAGCCAGGCCACTAGTCTATAAGTAAGTATAAGTAGGAACCAACGTGTATCCTTTTCACTCTCATCAATTATTTCCTCGGTGCTGTTTTCGCTTCAGTACCTTTAACCTAAAGCTCACCACACCCTTATGCTAGCTCACTGTCTACGGTAGTAAGTAGCACCACATGCAATGTGTGAAGTTGATATCTGTGCCTGTGCACGGCACCTTTTCTGCAAGACTACTGCCACATATGTAGGCAATTGCAAGCCTATCATATTCAGAATCTGCGCTGGTAGATAACATAATACTATATATTTCAGTTAGAGATGTGAAAAACCTTAGATTTCAGACTTCCTTATCATTATTATCATTCCCTGTCTCTATCTCTCTATATGTATGTAGGCTGCGCAGAGAATTTTTATTTTTATCTCAATCATAAAGTTGTGAGTGTAAACGTGACGCCTAAGGGGTTGATACACTGTAACTGTGGCCGGTTGTGGCTTCGCATCACTTGAGCCGAATTGTGCCTGTCTCAGCAGTGGCCACCGAAAACCAAGTACACCTAAATACAAGAGAAGTAACTGCATTTCATCTTTAACTTTTCTACTGGCCTTGTTGAATGTGTGTAGAAAATTGCACCTCTATAACCGGTGTGTAGTCTCAAAACGGAAATTTATGGCCTCTCTCTACCCTGTAGGTATAAATATTATGTGTAACAACATAAGTTAGTAGGTCTGAGAGTTCCTGAAATTCTTTTTACTGCTTTTTAAAGGCTTCGCCCTTTCTGCTGTCTCAAGTGTCGTCATCGTCGTGTGTGCCTCATCTACTTACTTAGGTAGATTGTGTGCACATTGCACATGTTACTGCACTTTTAAAAGACACTTAACCGCTGCTACAAATATAAACGTGCTTTTTGATACATAGCACAGCCTCTCTGTGGAACAAAAGAACAAATCTTTGTAATCTTTAAATTATTAATTGTTGCGGTTTTAGTCTGCAGTAGTGGCTCTTAAATGAAGACGGGGGGAACACAAACTGACAAGTTTGTTGGAATAATTTATGTGAGCACATGAAAAGTGAGAGAAATCGTATATTATAATTGTCTGTGTTATCCACTGACTTTTCTGTTGTAGAACTGCAGAGAAAAAAACTGAAGAGCTTATCAGAAGATCAAAAGCACGTTCATTGAGAGCAGCCAGGAACAAGTGTGTACAGTATATACTACTACTATACTACTATACTACTTACATTATACAAAGATACAGAAGATATGCTTCGGAGTTTTGCTGCTCAGTCAGTCACTTTGTAGTTTTGCTCTCTTTGAAACAAACACTGCAAGTACTTAATTCCACAACACAGCAGAACATACGTACACCACCAGCAAGAAACTAATGAGATAGGGCGCCAAGCACAGTGTGTTAAACAACGATCGGATTTCTATGACAAACATAACTCTTCGTTGGCAAAATAAAATATACCAGCCTAGAGAATTACATATTACCTTCTATTAATAATAATCTGAAGAATGGTAATTTAGAGTGCAAGGGTCTTGCAACCTGTTATCAAGTAATTTATTGTCTTATCTGCTCATTCTGTGTACATTAGCTAGCATTATAATAATATTAATAGGTAATATATCAGATTGTCTCTCTCTCTCTGCTGCATGTAATCTTGATGCACATGCAAATTATTACATATTATTATTATGGCTAAGGTCGGCAGACAGGCAGACAAACTAAAGTACCTATGGAGACTTTCAGCACAAGTGTGTGCGAAACTGTACCTGAAATTGCCAAAGGCCACAATGATTTATTTTTGCATACGTACATAGAAAAGCGTGAGTACGGTCAAGTACTCTTCCTTCAGATGGTCAGATGGCTACATAACCTCCGTCTACCTGAATAACTTGCTTCTCCACTGCTGCTCTGCTTGTTGCACTTATCTGTGTAATTAAGTGTTTTGACAAGAGTCTTGAGGATGTACATGACTTGCGTAATGCCCAACAATTAAAATTGGGATATACCTACGGCTGCAAGAGCGTAGTTTATACGGGGGCACGTGCCCCTTCTCCAATTTTATATAAATAAACAGGAAGTGTAAGGAAGGAAGCTTATAGAGTGGTTCTGCTTTAACTTAACAACGAGAGAGAGGAGATGCCCCTCCCGAATTTTCATTCTACACGCCACTGACCTACAGTCATGCAAAGGGAATCGATGGATTGTTTCCAAAGTGCTATTATGTGCAGTTGTTTAAGTGCTTTACTAATCTTCGTTCTCATGTATTACTATGTACACAATTGAACAATAATATGCATGAAGAATTACTTCATTTTGCCGTCAGGATTTAATTTACTGATAAAAAAGAGGAGGCAGATGAGTGGCAAAAGAGAAGGAAGTCGTTATGTTTTAATTTGTATGTAGAAAAACGTGAACCTTCCACCTCCTGTCATGGAACTGATCTGCTGCTGTTGCTGCACACAGTGAATGTGCATTCTGCTATAGCAATAATAATAGTAGCAAGGTGTAGAATTTCTCTTTCTTGCATGTCTAGTAGACATAAAATTCAATTATTTTCTAATAAAAAGTAAGTTGCTGGCTTTTAATAATCAGTCTCACAATCAGGGTTTAGATGGAAAATGTAAATTGGGCATCCCCACTTTTTCCCACTGGGAAAATGGAAAAATGGGGTATAATAAACGGGAAAGTGGGAAATTCCCACGTTTTCTTTAATTATATTTTTTAAACCCCTTCTCACAATCCTCTATATAATTTATTTTTGACGTCTCACCTTTACCTGCTGCTGGCTTGAGTAACTCTGTAGAATGCGTGTGTAAGCACTCCCCTTATTATGCAAAGGCACGTTCACACTCTACTATATAAGTGGTCCGTGTCAACAGGGGTGAAGTGCCTCTCTCTCTCCACATGTGTTCTCATTCGCACTTTTCCTTTTATTAGTGATAAAATTTGAGTTATTTCTTACGATAGAAACATATACAGTACGTCTGTATTTATTTATGATATCGGCCTGCACGATTTCGGTGTACTTTTGTGTAAAATTTCCTTTTTTCTAAGTAAAAGGAAAAATGGACTGGAATAAATCAGGCTTTTGCCTACGGATTTACTTTGTTGGTTTTCTATGAAAAATGTTGAACTAGCGATTGTGTATGCATCAAGTGGAGGAAATGAATTCAATTGTACTTTTTTGCAAGAAAGGAAATCACAACCGTGATTAGACTTAAATGTGATACTAACATTCGGGTGAAGTGGTAACAAAACTTTTATTTGAGCTGCTTTTCGTGCTGTTGACTTCTTGGGAGCGAATGTATGTAATTGTGTATTCAATTCGTTGGAAATGCTTTCAACTCAGTAGCTTCATGAAATATTCGATGCATGTTGTTGATCCTCTGAATGCACATGACAAAAAATACAAATAAGGCTTTCTCTTTTATTTGTGAAACATTCAGGGAATTGAGAAATTTTTCTCGCGTAAGTAAGTGAATGATCTACATATAGTTAAAGTGAGAGAGTCAAGTCAAGTCAATGACACTTCAAGTGTTTGCAACAATAAAAAGGGGGACGCGCGACGACGACGAGTATCCTGGAGAAAATGTGTGGAACGTGATTAGATTTCCATGTAGAGTGTTTACATAGATTTCGATTGGTACTCAGTTCTCACACAGTCGTTTCGTTTTCCATTTTACTGAGTAAAGTGCATACACTTTACAGTAGTTATAGCTGTGAGAGGAGACTACGTTGGTGGTGGTAGGGGACTCTTTTAAAGGACCTGTGATTCAACAGCATAGACAGCAGCCAGATAGGAACGGAAGACTGGTACCAGGAACGTGAGTTGTATAGAAGTAGTGTGTAACCTATAAAAGTGCCAGCAACGTATAAAGAAGTAGGATAGGACATGGGCACGAGATATGCTCGAATTTCGTGAGAAGGTTAACTGTTGGCCAGAGGAAACACATTCTTGCTAAAATAGGAGCTTTTCCCTTCCTTATGTTCATCCGGTACTAGAAATGCCCTGCTGCCAGTTTCATAAGCGGCAACAGAAATATCCCAGTGAGAGAAAGAAATACAAACATCCCAATAAAAGTTCAATGTCTTATGTAATGCTTTCGCCGTTCGGCTCAATACACTTTTTGTTCGCTAAAATACGGATACGGTCTAAAAGTAATAATTTTGTCTGTGCAATAGATTTTCTTCTATGATGATGACTGTAGTAGATGTTTTTGACTTTCGCAGAAATTATTGTGCAATCGTTGAGAACAACTTTATTCAAGTCGTAATTGCTTTTCTGCGGGGTACAGTATTTTTCTATATAAAGCTGCTACCTGAAAAAATTCGAAGGATTATTTGATTTGTTGTTACATGACCTCATTAAAATAATTTTACAAGAAAATAAGTGTGTCCTTCAACTACTAGAAAATTCCATTTCAACGGAAATTACGTAATCTACTTACATATTCTATTTTTGCATTGTTGGTAGCACACATTTGCATCACCCTTTTACATTTCTATGAAAGCGTTTCCACAATTTTCAGCATGATTGCTTCACCTGTAAAGGTTACATTGAAAATTCCTTGAAATCGAGTCAATAAAAAGAGTGAAAAAGTTGGGTTGAAAGCAGTCAAATTTCATTCACGAACATTTCTATGAAAGCGTTTTCCACAATTTTCAGCATGATTGCTTCACCTGTAAAGGTTACATTGAAAATTCCTTGAAATCGAGTCAATAAAAAGAGTGAAAAAGTTGGGTTGAAAGCAGTCAAATTTCATTCACGATTAGATTGTGCAACTTTCACGAAAGGATTACTACGCACTATCGTGCCCCAGAGCCCAGACAAGATGTAGGCTCTCTCTCTCATGTATGCTCCAAGCAAAGTGAGTTTATCATTTGTATGGCTTTTCTTCTGAGAGCATTTAAGAGCGATTAAGGCTGCCAGAAGACATACTCGGTCAATTCGACTAAAACTTACGTTACTGCTATTACACGAAAAAGACATTGGAGAGGTCAAAGAAATGGATGGGTCGGAAATGGTAAACTGTGGTTGAGTCTTGAGACTGAGAGAGAGACGAAAGACAGTAGAATAGAAAGGAAAAAGAGAAAGCGCGGAGAAAGGATTTATTGCTGTGTAAGCCATAGTAATGTAACTAATACCAGATTGCTTAGGCACATCTGTAATTTAGTAGCTTACGCACAATATTTCCCCCACTTTTATATTGAAGGTATATGTATTTATATACGTGTTAGTAGTCGACTGGATAGGTACGACGTATTTTTCAAGCAATAATCCCATGGTCCACATTTAAACTTTCCCCTCCAAATCAATATTATAAAGATGGTCCTGTCGGCCCAGTAGGAATGATATGGTGGTGGAGGAAATGTGATGACACGAAGAAGAGGAAGAAAGGCACGCCATCCCGGCTTTCTCTGCACGAACAGATATTTCTTTCTTGAGGATGCTATACCCAGCATCACACACACTACACACGTTATGGGAACTTACAGATATATAAAAGGATTTGAGGGCCTATATAAGGAGACCCACAGTTCTTTGTTCTAGCCGTCGAACGGTGTCACATTTGCGAACACATTGTCCGCGACAACCAAACCAAACCAAAGGCAAACAAGTAGGACATAATAGAATCGTACGGCACTTTCTGAGCACAAGTTCAGTTGACTTTCCCCACAATGAGATGTAAGTGGTGAAAGGGGGAATCACGACAGAGTCAAGACACGAGCAAGACAAGTCAACTCTCAACTTTATATAAATATATTCCTATATCCACTTCCGTACTGCTAAACATTGGACAAGATAATAGATTTTATATATCTGATCGTTCAAAGGACCAGTTCATTCACATTTTACATCCACTACCTACTCTATATAAATAAATGCAGAGGATTGTAGAAGTGAAATAAGGTGCACTATGGCCACTATCAAGTTTAAGTACCAATTTGGTACACATAAGCGCTACTATGCTATACACGGATATATGTATAAGTAAACAGCAGTGGTATTCTCTGTATGTGTAGGGTTTTATTTATTTCGCTTTGACTTCTTCCAACTGAATAGAAGGGCTAAGTCGGCAGCTACCACAATTTCATGTCTATTGTCATATGGCCTCTATTCTCTTCGATCACTGGGCATACATACTACATATGTCAAATGCAGCGAATGACCGTACGACTCTCGTTTCTCTCTTTAAGATCCCTTGTCCAGCTTAAGTGTCCGTAAGAATTCTGTGGAATGAACCAGACAGTAAAGCAGACAATTTTCTTGTATAGTTGTATTGTATAGTTCAGTGAATACATCGTAAAATTTTATCAGTTGTGGAACCATACTGCCAGTAAGCAATTTGCAGCGAGTTTTTCTTTTGTATTTTTTATTCTGCTTGCAAACGAGCAGTAATGTGCTGTACTACAGTACGATACAATACGGTTTCGGGAAATGAGTCTACGTCCAAAGGAACTGCACCTGCAGTAATAAAAGCAGAATTTTGGGGGGAAATCTAGTAAATAGTGTTGAATAGTCACAGTAGACTAATTGTCATGCATATTAATCAGGGAGAAATGTTCCTGCATGTAATAATAATATGAGACGAGTGTGAAACTCGGTCTAATGGTGGCTATTGCGCTCCAACAAGCAATAATAATAAGGTAGCACAATTCTCACTCTTAGTGGTATTTAATCGTCGGGTATTGACAAAAAAGGGGTTGGATTGTGTAGAAGAAGAGATGCAATTCATCAGTCCGGCCCAACTTATTGAAGTGGATCTTGGCCAAGTCAAGTCAAGTCTGAAGAGAGGAAGGAAAACTAACCGAGACCGGATTTTGTTCTTTTCTCCCCTCTCCGCCTCCTCATACTACTACAGCTTTCACTTATCTCGTGTAGTCCAGTTTGTACTGGTAAGTTCTATCTGCTCACCAGGGGCTACATTTTACTTGGCTTAAATACTGCCACCACGTTACTCGTACTTACTATTAGTTGACTACGTTACTGGCCAGCTTAGTCGTATCGTATGATAGTTAGGTACTCGACTGCACGGCTGAGGAGGTAAGTCACTGACAGACAGAGATATTTACTTTCTGTATTTGTCGCTACATAGAAGAAGAAGTTCTTCGGCACGAACGAACTATAAGTAAGAGTGGTAGTAGTAGATAGTTTTCGAAAGTTTCCTTAACGCGACACTCTTTTTCACATCAAATCAGACGACAGGAGCCTTGCAGGAACAATTTGGAAAAAGGAAAAAACTCTGCTCATCTCTTTCTCCCTTGTACTACCATGTACACGTACACATGTGTATGTGGAATCATTTAATGGGTTAAGGAGGATCTCTCTTATACCCAGGGTATCTGCGACCCTTGGGTTTTGGACAAGCACCCCGCCCATTGGGTTTTTAGAAAAATATAAATACAATGCAGGAGCTTATAGGTGCCCTGTGTACTATACACGTTGCAAAATCCTTCAAAAACCCGTGAGTGCGGGTTTTTGATCTGTTAACTCCAGGTTTCAGTTCCCTGCTTGTAGCACAGATACATGCAGGACTAAAAGCGGAACACAGTTAAAGTTCAGCAGCAGCAGAGGGATAGCCTCGG
>JABASC010003639.1:0-13628 GCA_019776185.1 Plutomurus gul
ATTTCATTTCGTGGTCTTACACAGTGAGTGATGAGAGTTTTAGTTGACTTGACCTTGAATTGACGTTTGTAATGTGGACTGGCGTGAAATTGTAAGTATCTATCACAGGGCGTGTTCTGAATTTGCCGAACATTTCCATTATTCGAGTGTGTAGAAATAAATGTACCACCAGTACCTACACAGCTAGTTAAAACAATTTCAGCCAAACTAGCAGACTACATAAAAAACATGCTATTATCTGTAGAACGTGCAAAAAGTAGTGTAATGCAATTTTGTTTTGCTGCTAGTAAGAAATTAGGCTAAAACATCATTTGCAAAATAACTTCTTCTAATTATGTTCGTCTAAATAATGTCTACGTGGTTAATATTTGTATCTGCTACTTATGTATAGATAAGTTAAGTAGCAAAGCGAAAACAACAACAAAACAATGCATACATAAAATCCAGAGAGAAGAAACACAAGTTAATTACACGATGATATTACATTTCATTATAAACAGACGAAAAAGATTTGCTCATTAACCGTCATTCATTCAGCTTTGAAAAAAGCTTGCTTAAACTCTTTCCTAATCTCGACAACGATCTAGCCCTAACCCTTCACGGAAAAATTCACGAGCATAATAATAACGAATGCATTCATGTTCAAACAGTAGACATTGGAATTGTAACCATTCGGCATGGGAATGTTGAACTGCAATTCAATTTTCTACTAACCATGGCATTGCAAAGCAATTTTGCACCATGTTGAGTTTTATCACAACTAAAGAACGTTTTAATATTTATTTTTCTACAGAGGCTGCATGCAACACACAACAACTGTGTATATATTATTGTGTACATCACAATAGTATCCCAATTGCTACATATGTGTGTAGTATTTTGTCTGATATATTACATGCATGAAAGAGCCCGTACAATACAACGTATAAGTAAATGTTTGTGAGTTGCATAAATGGACGTGCCCATGCTCGCTCAACGATTAAGTCACAATACACAATTCCTAAGCATTTCTAAGCTTCTCACCTACTAATATTCCTAATTTCTTATCTTGTTGTTTTTTTACATAACAAAATTCAAGAGAACCTGTCCACATCAATTCTCTCGTGGTAACTACGGTGCTAAAAGCCTAATGTAAATATGTAAATGGAGTCACACTGTTTTGGACACTCGTGCGGAAAGTTGTAGGTCAATTGAGTCACAATGGAAATTTTTATTTACTTACTTATCGTTACTTGTAGAAATTGCTAATGCATATGTTGTGTATGTACGTGGTAGGAAAGGTTTTGTTACCATTTCCAAAATTGCATGAAGCACTTTAGTTGTTTTGCGAAAACAGTGGAGACGGTGAAGCGGCTGAGACGCAGCTGTCATTCACTTCTGTCTGTCATAAATGGTGTGGGAGAGACGACAGGGGATGGCACTCAGAAACTCTATCTTCAAAAATATTTTACACAATGATCTCTAGGTAATCGCTGTGGTTTGTCATGTATTTTTCTTTCTTGTCCGAGTGTCCAACTCAATTCCCAACTCACGAATAACAAAGGAACAGTGCGGTGGCCTATTTGAGAATTTGTGAACGAGTATTAGATTGTACAGTTAAGCCAGCAATGCTACTAGACACACACAAGATATATACATTTGTTAAAATTGTGTGATAATTGCGTTCTGTGTACCTTCCTTCGGGCGACTACAAATATCATGTCTCGGTTAGTGTACTCACATTCTTTGGTTGTACTAATAGCAAGTTTTGGGTGATGCTGTTATTGCTAGTCTAGTTTTATTCTAATTTCCCGTCAAACAAACGTTACATTACATACAAACGAGTATTGAAAATTTCCATTTCATCCTATATATTCCATATTCATCCATTGCCCAGGTGCAATAGTAGTAATTTGCGTCGTGAATGTTTATTTAGGGCATTAAACACAAAATTGAGACTTTGGTTAATGAAATTGTGTGATATGTTACAAGTAATAGTTAATTCTTTAGTTAATCAGCATCGATCACGCTTTAATGGTCAATAAAGTTTAATTTCAATTTCACGTTGATTTCAATAAGCCAGTAGTCAGTAATTTATTTCCGTTTAGCATTTAACGTACTAAAAAGCCAAATGAAAGAGCGAAGACTAAACCGATGACGTACTACGAGTACGTGCAGTTATCAAAGCAGTAGCTACGTACAAAAAGCTTGTCAGCTTAGAACAAGCTAGTTAGTAGTTAGACGGGGAGAGAGAGAGAGATGTTTAACATTGAATGGTGGTTGCGGTGTAATCATATTTAGTTGGGCATGGGCTATGTGTAATGTAGCCGTAGTATTGTATTATAGTGGTGGAGTGCAGGTCAGTCAGTCTCTTCGGATATCCGTTAGCAAGCACTGCACTTAAATAACCACCTACTCATATATAAAGATATGGCAGTTTTATTGCGTTGAAGAAACGCGTTAATATCCGTGCCAGACCCCAGCTGCTAAATACCAGTCAAGATCATGATGCCAAATAGTAAAAAAAAATCTCGTATGATTTTCTTGTTAATAATGTAAGTAATCGTGCTGAATTCAGCAACATTAGTGGAAAGAGCACCAGAACTAACAGAAAGAATATCAATGTCTATAGTGCCAGAAGAATCTCACTCATTGTTAGGTGGCTGGTGGTGGTTGAGATGAATGCAGTTCATGAAGACAAAAGTGGATTTGCTATTGACTTTAGACTTGGAGTTGAAATTCCTCCACTGTGCTTTACTACCAAGCGTCTTCATGTCATGTCTTGTGGTTTCGTTTCCTCGCTCAGTGTTGCTGCTTGTGTGAAAGAATAAAAGTGAAGATTATTTTAACCGTATTTCGTTCACAGACTGTTACTCATGCATTCTACACTTCTTGCATGAGTTTCTTGAAGATTTAATTACACTCTACTCATTTTGGTAGTGCAGCTTATGTTCCCAGTAGTATACCCTTGTTAAAGATAGTTTCGTCTGGGCCAACTTCCTCAAAACTTACACAGGCCCCCACTATCACTACTACTGAAAGAGTTACGTCCTTTGGCTTGACTCTTTCTTCTCATTCTCCTTTAACATATAATTTATGAAGGATGTAAATGTAAAATCTTTATCCTAAAGTGACTTTTTTGCTGAAAAAAACTGTAACCGCTCTAGTACTGTATAAGTACTATTACAGTAACAGTAATTTAATGTAAACAATTAGTTATTTTTGTTTTAAGATGAGATTGGCATGAAAACATTATTTCGTGCAAGAATTACTAATTTTTGCCTTGTTTTAGTGCATTCGTATACGACAGAAGGCACAATTTTCTAGGTACAATAGGTCTGCGAAAAGACACGCTTGTATCTTTAGGAATGTATGAACGTGGCTTCCTCTTTAACAAATTATTTTAAGGAGAGAGCTGCATAAAATGAGCAATAACTATCCCCATCATCATTAAGGGTAAATATTTCTCTCACGACACCTTTTTAGACGATAATTTAAGAACTCTTTACATTTGACGCATAATGTGACACTTAGAGTTCAATAATTTCTTAGTACTGATAAGAAAAATTTTCTCCAAGTAATTAGTGCTTTTAACGAGCTATCTGGCGTGTTGCTTGTCCATAGTCGCCGTATTTGGAAAGCTGTTTGCACAGTCTGCATATTATCTTTGTCAGCACTTATTGGTATAAAATATTATTGTGGCTTCAGAAATCAATTTGTTTTTTCATTTTCTTGCTGGTGACCAAAAGAACTCTCCCTCTCCATTAGTAAGATTGCAACAAGGCACATGTCGAAATTCACTTCATGTGAGTTGTGGGGTGGCAACCTATTGGCAATTTTATAGGATGGGAAAGAAATTCAGAAGAATTCTATTGAATTAAAGAAAAAATTTTTATTGTTACTCTGGGAGCCTGAACAGCAAGTCCACCACACATTTTCCTCCTGCTTTTATTACGTGTAGTCATACAAGTTTTTGTACCAATACTCACCATCATTAAATCACATATACACTATAAAAGAAATTCATATAATTTATTATACTAGTCTCGAGTAAATGACATGTTAGTTTATTTGTGAAATGTGTATGATTTCTAAACTGAAGATGTGAGTGAAGGCACATGCTATAATCTCAATATGCACACACGAAGTATTCCGTTCATACGTAAGTTTAAAAGCACACAGCAGAATAATAATAACCGATAGAGTTAGTCAACTATAGTAATGGCAGTAGTAAGCGCAGCTTATTGCAAATGAATACTTAAGTCGTGAATAGCGAATTATGAAGACGAGTCCACTGAAGATTCCGAAACAAAGTTTATTATACAGCAATAACAAGAATATTACTGTGTGTACGCTTTTACCACATACCAACAATAATAGCTTTATAATATCGTAAAAAATAATAATAAATATGATGCATAATATGCATTTTCTATTAGATATTATGGGTCCTACACAATTTACTTGTACATTTCCAAATGCCTGTAAGATGTTAGCATAGTATTTTAGCACTAATGTATTTGTACTTCTTCACACTCGATAAAAAAGTGGGTGTACTCTACTCAAGTTTTTTGCTATTAAAAATGCAAATTGTTAAAATTCTAATGGGGCAAACACCATTTTGCTCAGCGAAGAAAGGTAACGACAGTCGATATGCTAATTAACCCACATTCTGTTCAACAAGTAAAAATTGTGCATTTCCCATTTCTACATGCATTCAATACAACCACTATTTTACTTTTGTTGTTGATATTATGGTGTGCATACACATACATAGTATTCAGTTGTGTCGGTAACACTTATTTTGAAGTCCTTCATTGTTAATACCAATTGCTTATTCTGCATTGTCTTATCTATGAGCGAGCCAAAACCTTCTGAATGCAATAGATGCCTTGCGGCTGGTTGCAAGTCCTGCCGTCTTAAAAAATAAGTAAGTCACAAGTGCGCTCATAAAAAGACATGAATGTAGGCATAGGATGAAGTATTAGTGCAGTGTTGCGGTTAACGCCAGTGGTCTAATGGTGGCATTAGTGCTTTTAAGGAGCGGATATTAAATTAGTTCCCTACGGTAGATTCTGTACTCACGGGCCTGAATGTGTGACTTAATTTAATTTAATATTGTTAAGTCATCTCAAAAGAGAACCCAGTTGATTTAATGCATTATTACCGCGCGTATTTACTTCTGTAGTAGTACGTGCCTCCTGATTAGTTTCAGCTTGCAACTGTGGTAGGGTTCCGTAGTGAGTGATGTCTGGCACTGCTTCTTTAGGTATCCCGTTTCAAGACTTATTTGCAATTAGTTTTTCTACGTACTTAATATAGGATATAGAAATGTACCTACTATAGGAAATGAGTGCAGGCAACCCATTTGTAATCCATAACGATATTTCCATTTGAATTGGTTCGAAATCCTCTTTAACCACTGCTATTAATGAATCATCCACGGAGCTACTGTTTAATTACATTTCTACAAGTGCTCTCCATCAATCTCTCCTTTGCTCTGTGTGTCTAGCGATAGGAAAGATGCGAAGTGGTATTGTATCACCATTAATCTAGAGTGAAACAGCATTTCTGATTGAGCCCATACAATAAAATCTCTTCTATGCGTAGAAGAATAGATATCTTAATCAAATTCTCAGTCCGTCAGTTCTTTACAGGATTTTCTATAGTGTTTTAGCATTGTAGAGCGCAAAAAAAGTTTCTCTCTATCTATCTGCTGAAAACTTACACTTTTGGGTTTGCCCATTAAATCCCAACAATACATGTAATAATAAACTTCCTTGAAGCTGTATAAATCCCTGAAGAGTGTAATAAATTTCGCGTGAAGACAGCTTTTCGAATTGAATGGTGTGTGTGAGCGATGAGTTGAAACTCGTGAAATACTAAATAGCGATAGGAGATAGTCGGTGGCTTTCTTTGACACGAGAATAAACACGATGATAATGATAGCAGTAGTATATATGACATGGGTGGAATTAGGGCAGCCTTTCCTTGATTTTATTTTATTCACATTAAGCACTCGTGCCTAATACATTGTTGCGAGCGACTGTAGTCTACTGTGAGTGAGCGTGTAGCACTCGCGTGCATTAAGAGCAGAGCACAAGTGTAGACAAACGATGTGATTGTCTGTTGGTCTCTTTTTGATGATGAAAACGTATCATTTGAAAAGAAAATGGAGCTTGAGGAATTTTCAAACTACATTTCATTCAATTGGACTGCCAAATAAACGATACAATTTATAGCCTCGCATTATCTATAGCTGAATGCTTTTACATTGCTTGTGTTCTGCTAACAGATTTATTTTCCTAAATGATCTCCTCTCGGCTCCTTTCGAACAAAAAGAAATTCACGAAAGGTGTTATATACGCATATGTACCACAATGGTATGAAGATGGACATCTTACATTACAGCATGAACAGAGATAACGATTTTACATGACAGTAACACGAGATCATTGCACAGTCACAAATTTCTACTTATACACACTTCATGCTATCGCTAATTTCCATTTATAAGCGTTATTATTAATAAATACCGTACATTATACATTCACTTGATACTATACAAATACAATGCAAGAGTATGCTTGCTCAAATGTGAGTGTTTGTAGTATTGTTTCAATTCATACAAATTTCATTTAAGAGAAAATAAACAAAGCGAAGAACAAACGGTTGGTGCTCGCTCAGTAAGTGCTACAAGAATATCTCGCCTAATAAAATATTCCCTTTGTATTAACTTGTTGTAGTGTAGACATTTGAATGGTTTGTAAAGCTGCAAAAGTGACTTGTCTTGTGCCTTCTTCAGATAACACAACATCATCATAGGAGGTATTCCAGGTATTTTTTATTTCTCTCGTCTCGTCCCGTTATGGTATTGCCCTGCCTTTTGCCATTCCTTTTCCATTCGAGAATTAACAACGCAAGAAAATCTACACCGCACAATTCGTAATACATCAGAAGGTACCATGCACGCACGTTCTCACACATACAATCGTATGTACGTACTCGTATATATTATAGGGAAAGCTTATGTTTACTTGTATGTATCAATGAACGCACTATCTGCGTAAGACTTCCAACAGATTATAACTGCATTTTGTTCTCATGTTGTAGTGTCATCGTCATCTCATGACTATCCCGTAGTAAGTATTATTATCTCCTAAATACATTTACGACCAAGAGTGCACGGATATTAAATAAATATAGAAAAGTTGAGCAATAAATATTTATTGGAGGACTTGATTTTAAAAGGACACATGATATGTGGCACGATAGAAACTGTTTGTAGTGGTTGTCGTTATGATGATGAAGCGGTTTTCTAGGCAGCAGAGTTCACGCCTCCGTGGGTTTCCTTTTCAGATGCATCGCTGAAGTACATAGTAAACAGTATACACAGTGCTCCTATGGCTAAATCACCAAATTAATGTGATTTACTGCTTTCGCAATAAGAAATACATACATATATAGGATTTTTGCTCCACAGAGCAATGCGACTGCAATAAGATCTGTCAATTACTACCTGTGTGCTGTTGTTGTCTTTTCGAGTGTTCTGTGGTAGGTTGAGTCGAGCAGCTAAGCAATCATTGTTCCCCAATTGTGACTTCACAAAAGATTTTTGCACAGTTTCAATGGACGGGAATGATTTGGTATTTATTATCTCTTTATTCTCTCTATGTACGAGATTCTTTACGCTAAATGCAGATTGTAAATATAGTGATAGAGTGCGTTCAGTTGACAGTGGCTCGAGTCACTGGTAAGTAAGTAGTACGTAGCGTCAATAACATTATCATCTGAATGTGTAATTGCCTATGTAATTTACCTTTACCAATAACCTGCAATTATTCTTTTCTTGTGTGAGCTGAATGACGAATTAAAGCCATGACTGTGACATAAGAGCTGACGCCCGCTTTTCTCTGAGCACAAAGCAAACCACTAGAGATCGAGTCATTCCACAGCTCAATGCACAATTTCATTTCAAATTCATTTCGCTTATGCAAAGGAGACTGTAATCTGTACTCAACGGTAGTCTGTCTTTAAAAATGCTTATTTGTAGTCTCAATTTCTTTTAGGCACGTGAATCACAACGGACAGCTGTGCATAGATGACATATGGCTTATTCAAAGGGATTTTTATTTATTAGTGAGCTGTTGAAATTTGTGTTTATAATTCTGTGGTCTTGCCACTAAGATTGTGAACAAAGAACAAATTATTTAACGTTTATTTCACAGGAAGGCTACTTTGCACAAATCTGTATATATTCCAGGGGTTTTAAATGAAAATTGACACGGATAAAGATCACAATTTATTGTCTTCATCTTTTGTATGTAATGTGTATATATATATTTTGGCTTAAATCTCATTTGAATTTAAATAATTTTAAATCTTACAACACAATTTTCAATGCACCTCTATTACTGACACATAAATACAAACGTGCACCATATTACTATGTAAACAGAGATTGTGCATTAACATCGATGCATATTATACTCTAATTTAATCACGATTGTAATCTCTCTATTCATCGTTTCCTTGATGAAACCATTCTGTATCATATAATCTACAGTTAAAAAAATCCCACACAAACATAATATTTGTATGAGCGACAGGTATTAACTGTAAAGTAAATTAAATGCATTAATTCGGAACTTTATCACGGTCCTTGTAAATGATAGCCAATCCGGATAGGACATTAAAGGACGCTCTCTTTCCCTCTCACAAGCAAACAGACTCACCATTTTCATACCTGGTGTGTTCAGCTTATCTTGCAATTGATTACATATATTTTACTTTAGTGGCCGTACATAATCCGACAACCTTGTTGATTTGCGTATGTATATAATACACGGATAAACATAGTTACTAGTAAAGCATAAAGATTTCGCAGATTTTATCTTTGTACCTACACAATAAGTAGGTGGTATGCCTTCATTACACAAGCACTGCTTGAGTCTTCTCCGTATACGCTAATAAAGTTATTTCGAGAAAAGAGCGCAAAAGATAGCGAATGGATGAAGAACACAATGCGCACAACAGTGTTCAGCATAGAACTCTTTGTGCTAGAGTCACGACACGAAATGTTATCTTATGTGTGAGATGAATGAGCTCTTAACAATCAAATTGCTGATGGGCATCTCTGAAAATAAATACCAACTTAACCTACCTAGTAGTAGATAAGTACGTGCCTACTAATATAGTCTACCACACTTGTGTGTGTGTGTGCTGTGTAGTCTGTCTACCATCAAACCTACAATACACGCATATAGACATGCATATATACTCAAAGTCTCATCCAATCCTATTCTTCTAATGAGGTTATTTGGACTGTTGTGTCAAATAATTTACGCCATTCTGTTATATTTACTTTGCATTGTGCAAACAGCTAAGGGTATCGTAGAATTCTTACATTCAAGCTTCATAATCATGGCATTGAGGTTTTTTGCAAGTCTTTTACTAGCGGCATTTTAAACAACATTGTCCACCATACTACAAACAGACCAAACAAAAGAACAGCAAACAAAGTCTCAGGAAAATCACGGCAAAAAAATCGTGCACGTTGAGAAAGCGTGTTTAATTCTTCAATTGTGCCTTATTATAGATTCTTTGCAAATTATTGCACATTTTGAATCCGCGAAAAATTTAATTAGGGAGGGAGTCCTTGGTCACCCCCCGAATTCAAACTTTTCAATCGAATTGCAATGATACGATTGTGTGTTTATTTATAACGCACAAATCTTCTATAACCGGCAAAAAAGCCTGAGGTCTAATTGGAAACTTTAAACCTTCAACCAAGAAGAGTTTCTAATTTTGTGACTTGCTAAATATGTACATGCAACCGTGCACATTATCTCCGAGGAGAGACAGATACTGCCAGCAGTGCTCTTACCGTTAGAAATGGCCAATCACTAATTTCACTCACGTATTTAGGAAAAGTAAGGTGATGACTCCTTCACTGGTATCTTTCACTTTACAAAAAACATTCCTCATTACCATACATTCAGATTGAGGCTAATTCGCAATTGACTACATCCACAGCCAATGTACCCGAATGTACAGACATGTCACATTAATCAAATACCAAATATTGTGACATGACATATAGACCACAGGCATAGGAAAGAGCAAGGGACAGGCGAAATCGGCTCTTCACTACAATTATACACCATTTCAACTCTTACAACGAGTAAGTATTGTCAGTAAATAGACATTGAAAAATAATTGTAATACTTCACAGAGAAAGAGTCAAGGCAGGTTGTCTGCAGGATCAAATGGAATACCTCCCACGGCAACCTATCCGATTAAATAGTTTTTGCTGTCACACCAGCAATAAATACGCATTGTATTTTTTTCAACAGTGTATTTTGCAGTTACGTTTCTATTTCGAACTGTACACTGCCGCATTCTAACTATTATTGCCCATTTTCAATTTCTGAAAGAGAAATCAAGAAGGAAGAGCTCTAAGTAGCTCTTTTCCTTTTCAAAAGGATTTTATACACATAATTAAATACGATCATGAATGACCGTTCACACCACATATTGTACAGTACCAACCAGTCCAACAATAATGACAACCCCCCTCCGCTTTTATATTTGCATATATACCATGCCTACCGCTATTATGCACATGCTATCAATAGAACCTAGACTTTCCTTGATTCGTGTCATTTACATCTCATTACTTTGCTCTGTTAGTGAAAAGATCCTATCTCTTACATGCAGTTGACAAAATGCGTACATGTGTAAGCACTAGCAGATACTGGTTGTGTGTGTAAGGAATTCGCTAACTTACTTTATCGCTTATTGTCCCCTATTAGCCACATTGTACATTAAAAGCATAAACACTCACTTGGTAATAAATTAATTCACATTAGTTCTTTCGTGCTTATCGTGTAGAAGCGTTAGATTTGGTGCACTGTATGCTTATTGTTCGTGCTCGTTTTGTTTCCTTCAAGTTACTTTCGATTTGACAAACTACACAATGCATTCAACTAATCCGTGTCGCCGTCTCCCCCATCTGACTCGTTATAACTCAATAATATAATGATGAGTAGTACACAGCCTACGTGTATAAGTATGTGCAGAATGTCAATGAACGGAATGCAATTGCTGATAACATATTAAAAGCACTACTTGTGCATATTAAAGTAAACACTCGCTCCAGTAACACATTTCCCATGCGATGGGAAACTATGAGCGTNAAGCTACGAGACAACATTGGCTTCCCTTTGATTCCCACAGACAACACATTAATTCATTCAGTTCATCATTCCTACTTCTTATCTATGCAGTTGTATTAGCTATGTAGAACTGACTACGATTCTTACTTACTTATATGTAGTATCTATATAATATATAGAGTGGTCTGCAACGACTTGTACAGATACTATGTGGTTGCATTATGTATAAAGTATTGTGATAATGGTAATACTAGAGTCGAATGTAATTTCAGCATTAAAAGCCTGTCATAGTTTCAAGTCTAAACAAAAGTGAGTGGTTTAATTCAGTTCAGCCGACTTAACTTTTGCTTATTGTTAGTTTTAGAAAGATAAGATTTGCTTGGTTGGAGTTAGAGTTGTAGTTGCAGTAATAAGTAGTAGAAGTAGAGAATTCGGAAAAAATCCAACTCACCTGTTCGTAATTTATTACCACTACAAACAGAAGTCTACTCATTTCACTTGTACCATTTTATTTTCCGTAGCTTTGTGCATACAATGAGAACAAATTAAGATTCTTAAAAATAGTACATGCTTTTTGTAATGCACTTATTTACACTACGAACTGTTGTATTGTGGGAAAATTGGTTCTCAAGAATTTGAGTGGGAAACGTGCTGTCAAAAGAACTTGTTTAACTCTTTGAGCATTCCGTCATCAATACTTTTGCCTATTTTCAAATTCAAGTAATCTTCAGCAAATCTTTGGCATCAATGGAATGAAATCTGGAAATGAAATCTGGAGACATATTAGGTAATGTACTTGTGCTGAATTAATGTGCTTGAACATTTCGGTCCCCCTTTTACTTAATTATGCGACAATACATCGAAAGTTGTGTAATTGTATTTGTAAAGTGATCTGTATCTCCCATTCCACTATATTCATTTGTTGTGCACAACTTATGATCTAATCCTTTTTCAATTGCAAAGAGCATCTAACCTTGAACTTAATATATAATTTAAATTGCAATTTTGATTATTTGTAATAATTTTCATGCTCAGTACGTTGGTAATATCTGGTAATGTAAAAATTTCAATTGCATTCGTAAGTGTCATACATCGCGAGATTTGAGCTGGTACACCTATAAAAGGTTGGCACTGGCGAAGAACAGAGGAAGATTGCAGATTCTCTAAAAAGCCTATACCTTATATGGTACAAAGATAAATAAAGTAGTTTATAGGTGTGTTTTCTTGAGTGAGTGAGCCATACAAAAGACATGCATATAATAATGTACGTGTACATGAGTCTAACGATAAGTATTGTTGTTCCACCGCAGACTGTGTCCGTGTATGCAGTGAAATGCAGTACAGTACGCAGTACAGTATCCTGCAAGTTGTTGCCCTTTACGTTACTGCAGAACCAGAACCATATAAACAAAGTAGGTGTGTAATATCCAACAAACCAGTAAAACACACACAGGCATCATACACGGTTTCGAGAGACGCAACTGAATTTCTGACTGGGTTGAGCATCGTTGGCCTGACCATGCGAATGCCACATTAGCGGAAACCTGAGCAATGCTATTCATTAGCTTATAATATACGTACATGTAGTAGTGCTATGAGATCTCCTTAAGCATTGACTTAACTTTTTTATGAAGATCTAACACTAATGCAATCCAATCTTACATACTTTGTGCATCTTCCATGTATAAACTTAAAGCTTAATTTAAGTAGAGTATGCTTGCTTTGACGTACAAAGTTTTTGCCTTTGGTTTTGTGGGTTCCATAAGTTGTCAGTTGTCATAAGTTAAGTTAGGCATATATATACAGTACAATAAAGATGCAGAATCTCAAACAATAAGTCAGCCATTCACCCATAAATGAAGATATCTGTGGAATTCAAGGCAAGTCCCCAGGTACATGCTAATATCTAAATGTACAATATGTACGTACAAGATAGAATTCCTGTTCAATATGGAATATTGCGATTTGTTTAATCAAGCCGTGTGTGTATTTGATTATTCTATCACTTACCGTTCAGCACAAATTGAGAATACATTGCAAGCAATATGTTTTACTATACACTGTATAGGTACACATGTTCAAACCTCAAATAAAGTACAATATGTGAAATACCATTGTTACAATGATATAAAAAATATATAAGTACGTATACTTAGATGATGATTGTAATTCATTTTTTCAAATCACTACCCATGATTTGATGTGGAGTTGATTTTCCTCTGATCTCTCTTCAATTTGGTAGCTGATCTTCAGATTCTTGCACGAAAAATCCAAATGTGGCTAATAATGCCAGAAAAAAGTAGCTGACTGGACTTGACTGACTGGATTGATGGCGGTGAAGGTGAATGGAGGTGGATTACAAAGGAACATTCATAAACGTATTGCATGGACACAGTTCACATAGCTTTGCGTTTGTATTCTGAAATTGCACAGGTAAACAAAGAAATGTGGGTAGGTAGGAAGCAAAGGAAT
>JABASC010003640.1:0-13626 GCA_019776185.1 Plutomurus gul
GAAATTGATTGATTATTGTTAATTATTCGGCCAGAAATTGAATTCAGCTGAAATAATTTGTGAGAATAATCATAGTCCGACAAACTGTCTGGAATTCGATGAATATCTCACATTCCAGCTTTATCCACTTTGATTGTGTTTAATAGCCAACAGTGGGATTTAAGAAATCCTTGTTTTAATCGATAACTTTGCATATCTACAATCTGGAGTAAGTGAGCAAGAGATGAACTGCCCCCTGTTCTAAAATGCCTACAAAATGTCCTTTCTAAAAATTTGAAATGATCTGCAGGCCCACTTTTGTCTTAGGATTCAGGATATTGCCGCAGCTGCCTCACGCCCGCCCTTTTGTACGAGACTCTCTCACTTCAGTTCAGTATATACAATGTTATATTTTTAAAGTAAAATAACTACAGAATAACAAGATCCAGTAAAAACATTTGATCTAACTCGGAATTTTTTTCTCGGTTTTCGCCAATTTCCGTCTCGTATATTAGCAGGTCAAATTGTGGCGGTCTTCTGCCCCCCATAATGGACAGTCTTTCCTCGCGGGTGGACTGATATTTCCCATTGGCTAAATGTCCGTTCCGATCTTCCGCTTGCACATACAAAATGTACTCCATGTCCAATTGGAACGCATTGGTTCCCCGTGTGCTAACTACACCAGTTCTGTCATCAACTTCAAATCTACCGCCGGCTGTAAAAATGTATGACAGATTTAAATTTTCCTCCATCTTGGGAGACTTTTAGAACTTTAAAACATAACTTTATTTCACAGAATAATCAATTTTTCTTGAAAAAATTAATTAACATTACTTACTTCGGTCTCTCACAATGATATAATGAATACTGTGATTGGTGTCACGATCTTCAGCTTGTAACGTGAAAACGGGAGTGTTGGGTGTGGCATTCAGCGAAACAACGGTTTGCATTGGAAGTGGTCGGTTGATAAAGTATGGTGGCTCGTCGTTCTCATCCTTCAAATAAATTACAACGCGCTGGCTGTCCATATCTGAAGTAGAAAAAACTACTATTGAAAATCAAGTGCAATAAATATTTAGGCAAGTGTCCCCCAATTTTAAAAATTAGCATAGGAGGGATAGGGAAGGAGTAGCTAACTTCACATTAGTAAATATGATATCCGGTGCAACTCCTAAACCTGGATTCAAAAACGCCACTGCTAAAAACCATGTACTTTTTTCAACCAAGTGGGGGGGGGGGAAGGTGCGTCGAAATTGTGCTCCCAATAGCTGAGTTAAAATTAACCTAGAAAGGAAAGGGATAAGAAGAGGGGGTTAGGTTAAGGGTGGGGAGAGTTAATGGTTCAGTAGAGTGAATACGTTATTTTCTAAATGGTTATTTTAAACCTTTACAGGTTTTTGGAAAATCATTCACAGCAAAACAAATTAAAACAGCAGTAATTACGGCTACTTTATAAAGCAGTACAAGCAATGGAAGTATAAAGTTTAAAAACATTTTATTATAAAATCTTATAATTTCCAGCTTTGTAAGGAGTAAGGACGCGTGTTCACAACAGCCCATACACAATAATGAGTAAATATTTTTAATGTTACTGTGATCTCGTAACAATATTAAAAGGGTCAATAATTACTGTGCGTTTATACCAACATTATTAGACTTACATTCACTATTGGGATACATGATAACAACCCAAAAATCGATCGTTTTCCTATTTGGTGGGAGTTGCTCGTAGTCCCATTTCCTCTTGACACGAACCGCTCCACTTGGTTCGAGAGAAACCCAGGGATTTTCGTCTTCCTTCCACATTCTAAATGTTTCATTAATTGCAGACGATTCCCCCCTTAACTGGAATACAATCCGACCTTCAGGCTGGCCCTCAGATTCTGTCAATTCAATTTCCCTGTCCGGTCCCACAATCCTTGTCACTCGTCGTCTATTGTAGGGTGAAGCACGATTAAAGGACACCAGCATCAATTTGCTCTTCGTGTCATAATCACTTGCGACCTCAGGACCGTAGTCTGTTACATTGTTTTTTGTGAGGGGTACGTGCTGCTGGTACACTTTCACCAAATTTTCCCCTCTCACGGTCGGGGCAATGACAATCAGGGCATTATAGTAAAGGACTAGGCAAAGCAGGTCTGAAACCCGGCAACGATTGCATCGATCACTCTTCTTCTTCATTTTGATTGTTTTTCAAATGATTCACGATTTTACACTAACCTACATAGTTTACAAGCCTCAGTAAATAAGCTTTTCGTTTACTACGTTTATCCTCTGCGAAGTATTTGCCCGAAGGTGAATGTTGGGAGAATGTTTTTGCAGAATGAGATGCATGCGGTGATTGAGAACCTCATAATAGAAGGGTTAGCAGAATACCAAGTAGTGTATTATACCGGGGTGTAAAAACTAATGTACATATATCATGAATCATGATATTTTAAAATATAAAGGAGAAGGAGTTAACCGCCCAATCGCGATAAATCAAATATATATTGTAAGGAAAATAGAAGAAAAGGACAATAAAAAGAATGTTGCGTTTAAATTTAATAAATTTAATATTGACACAAGTTTGAGAGTTTATTTATTTTACGGATACCTAATATATACTAATAATATTACTACATACTACCTCCTTACTAAAGTATAAGCTAAAAAGAAAGGAACAGTATAAGTAGTGGAGTAAGTGGAGTGATTACATAAAAAGGATTCAGCTTTAATCTCAACATCCTTGGATTCTTATTACAGCATCATCTGAACTCTGAACCTGAGCCATGTTCATTCATTGTTATTCCACAAGGATTCTCATTATGTTATGAAATATAATACGAAGGAAGAGTGCATACTTGGCTGGCTGCATATGGTAAGGATATATATGTGAACGTTCCAAAGTGCGACGCCGCCAGCTGCGCAACTGGCCTGACTGGGAGTGCGACATTCACTAGCATTATCCAAATATCTCACGAACGGATCAATGGATTCCTTTGACTGGCTTGACTGGGAGTGCGACATTCACTAGCATTATCCAAATATCTCACGAACGGATCAACGGATTCCTTTGAAATTTATATCATTGAACGCAGAATTAAATTCTGTATAATCTGTAATAAGATGGATAGATTGGTAGAAAGCAAAAGTGGTAATCCATGTGAAATGTTGGCCAAATACATAGAATTATAGCAAAACTTAGCCATCTATTTGACTTTACCCGAATTAAATTCTCTACGTTGTTCAGGAAATATTTACACAATACTTTCCGATGTCGCACATATAGCGGCGTCGCATGGCACGCATCACGTTGACATATATACCTATCCCTGAAGTCAAATTGGTTTCGTCCGTCGAAGTTGATCAAAGCATAAATAAACGAAAATTCATCAACCGAATAGTAAAACCCTTTCCTTTCGCTTTCCAAGCGCTACTACAAAGAGGCCCAGAGGCCCTAGAGAAAAACGAATTACCTGACACGATGAATTAAAATTTTCCCATCTCAATTCATTTTCCCTAGTGTTAGGGGAAGGAGTGGAAATTCCATTTCCCCTCATTTTTGATCTCACATTTTCTATTATTGAAAATTCGAATTAACCAGTTTTACATAACCATGTGCGAAACTATAAATTAACTAATGGTTGTCAGCACAGTCAGAAATATTTAAAATACAACATTTTGAGACATCATCAGAGGAAATAAGTATAATAAGAAAAACCAGACTTACGATTACTACTGCTATTTCCCGGATTTGTGATTGTGACCCAAAAATCGATCGTTTTATCGGCCCCCAATTCTTCGTAGTCGAATTTCTTCTTGACGTGGACTGCTCCACTTGGGTCAAGAGTAACCCAGGGATTTTCATCTTCCTCCCGAATTCTAAATATCTCATGTTCCCCATTCATTGTTAACTGAAATAAAAGGCGACCTTCTGGCTGACCTTCATATTCTTCGAATACTTTCCTCGTTGTCAATCGCACGGACTCTCTGGCTTGTCTTTTCCAATGATCGTGATTAAACGGACCAGCGGCGTGAGCTCCGCCCACAAAATATGGTGCATCTAGGTCTCTCTCTGCATCATTTGCTCCATTTTTATCAAGAAGTGATACGGCTCCTTTAATGTCATTATTGTTTTTTGGTGTGTGTGAACCTTGTGGCAATTTCACCCCCTTTCTTCCCGTAGTTTCAAGCAGTCCTTCTACACAACTCGTAATTAAGGTAAGGGAAATTATAATGAAATTGAAACGCGACGGTTCATGATATTTATGCCGACAAAAATTCTTCATTTTGATTGTCCACAGATTGTTTGACACTTATAACACTAAACTGTGACTGAATTTCGTTTCTATTCAACTACAACTGGACGATCCATTAATGACCTTTGCAATTTAGGGGGGGTATGCAAATTGTAGACAAGGGTATACCCATAATATTACACAGTGGCCATTTTTGCACGACAAGGGCGGAAGGGGTCCAAAATTTGGCCAATTTTGCAGACGTCATTAATGAATCACCCCTAAAGTGCTGAAAGGCAGGGTTTAAAAGGGGACAATAAAATAGGGAATCCCCATTGTTCCCACTTAGGAAATTGGAAATAATTACCGGGAAAATTGGAAATAATAACCGGGAAAATTGGAAATAATAACCGGGAAAATTGGAAATAATAACCGGTAAAATGGGAAATTTCCCAATTTTTCCTAACTTACTGGGATGGGAGAACTTTAAACCCTGCTGACAGCGAAAAAATGTTTGGATTTTGAAGCAGTACTTAAAATCTTCTGTTCACACTCATTAGAGTGCGGTTCAGATGAAAATTGTAATACTTTACGATTTCAGTTAATTTCTAAACGGATTTTTTGACACACATTAGAATAGATAAGTTTTTCTAGTACGTGCTAACAATTAAGTGCTGTATACGAATGTATATCAGAACTTTCAGAACAGTGTAGGTGAATTAATTTCACGATTTCAAGTAAACCACAATTCTCAATCACCACAAAAGTTGTTTCATACAAAATATCTGGCACACAGTTCGCATTTGTTCATTGTTTAGACCGAACGGAGTTTTTAAAGTACTTCCTTATTAATGACAGGATCGACTGACAACTGACAAATAATTTTCACCACGATGTTTCCTTTAAATTATTTTGATTCGCTGACGCACCCGTAAATGGTATATGTACGTATACTGTAAATCGGAATAACAAAATTAGTAATAAAAGTAGGAAACTAAGAAAAGGAAATCCAGCCAGAAATCATACCATACCATGTTTTGCACCGAGTAGTAATAAAACCAATTGCAGTCTAAGGAAAAACATAATTATCCCCTAAATGCAAATTAGCCGCATTAGCCATTAAAATGCACACGATAATTAAACCAACAATTGTTATTAAATATTATATTAATGCAGACTTTGAGTAGGCGTGTTAAACAATAAGTGTGGCTAATTTTTTAGACGTCATAAAATAAATACGCGCTGAATTTAGTTTCAATAGAATATAATAGATTATTTGGCTTTATTGTGCTTCCTCAGACACTGGACCATACATACACATAGTTTTGTTTGAATATGAATAAGCGGGATAATTGCGTATCTCTTGATTTGATGCCGAATTAGTTTCATATGTATTTATGAATGGCTACGGCTGTCGGGCTTTAACATGTCATCATCCTCTCATATTATGCTGTAATATTATAGGCTACAAAAAATGTTTGTGCTATTATTTGAAGCTTTTTAAAAAACTTTGAATGAATCTAAGAAGTGATTACGAAAGAAGTATGGATGTGAAAGGGCATTCAACAATTTCTGCATTCATGGTTTTTACTGCCAAATTGACTAATTTCAAGTTCGCTATGTATTTCCCACACTTTTTGAATCGAAATTTTGAGAAAAGGGAGTATAAAAATTTCAAAAAAATCGTTGGGCCCTAGATAAATATCTTTACATTTCAGAAGTATGTTTTTGATCGAGATTGGAGAGAATCAAAAGTTTGTTGGAGTCAGTCTGTGAGTCTTATTGTTAGTGGAATGCTAGAGTCACCGACTAATCCTTGCCAACTTCAGCGGAAGTGGTGCATTCAAATAGTTAGAAATCAGTATTCTCATTCTCTCTTAAATAATTGTGAATAATGAGAACTTTCAGAAAAGAGGTTTAGAAGTTTTACATTGTAAACATGAGCAAAAGTTTCGAAGGCACAAAAAGCGTTAAATACATTTACGAACTACCGTTTTCTGAACGTAAGGAAATTTGTGCTATTTTTGATGACCAACAATTGTGGCAATCGTTAGGTAATTATTTTTAGTATATCTCCCTTCGTCCCTTCAAAATTTGTTATAAACTGAATTATTATTTTTCTGAAAAGTGAAATGCTAACAAGTACGAAACTACTAAACGAAGGGGTTTCGGTTGTCGGTGTCGGTGTATTATACTTATTGTTTAAGTTAATTTTTTTAACAATTATTAAGCGTTTAACTTTAACTTTTAATTAATTTTGTACATTCCGCTTATTTACAATTTGTAGGCGATATTGCCCTATACCATATACTCACACTGTACCAAACAATTTTTAATATTTTTCAGGTGGGGGGTACATGGGGTTTACCCCAGAGGAACTGAACAACTTTTCACGTGTGCTTTATATCGGAGGATCACCAACTGAGGCGCTTTTGACGTCATGGGGCAACCAAAATCACACTGTGCTAGAGTTATTCACGATTTTTGCGAAAATCCAGCAATACAGAGCTATGCGAGTTTTGAGTAAATTCGGTGAGTTACGTGTCAACTATTATTTGATTAAAATGCAGGCATAAAATGATTATGATTGACGTTCCGTTTAGGGATGTCAATCCGATCCTAATCCGACCGGACAGGCCCGGATCAGATCGTTTGAATCTGATAGTGAGAGTAAAACCGGATCGGATAGAATTGAATGGGTAATCTGTCAGATAAGAATTTCGTCAATTCGACGGATTTCGGATCGGATTACGGATCAACTTTCCTCAATAATTCAGTGATTAAGTCTCTATACTTAGGCAGCCGGGAAATGTCGCCCCGTCTCCTCTGCTTTATATGTTAAGTTAGGTTAGAGGTTAGGTGAAGTTAGTTTAGGAGTGGCATAATAAAGGGGCGAAGAGGTGACTTTTTCCGGCTGCCTAAGTCCAACCATTTAACCTAATACAGATTCATTTAATTGTTTTTGCGTAATGTAATTGATATAAGTAGTTTAGTATGCTTTATTTACATGACATTTTTGCATAAATGAATTATATGTACTTTTGACTGATACTATTTAATAGACTGAGCCGTTCTCTTTTAAAACTCTAACAATTTTAAGTCTTCAGAAAGAGAACCACTTTTTGGTGCTAAAATCAAGCTTATGTAACTGAAAACCCTTTGTGCATTAAAGATAGCACCCAAAAATTGGATACAACTTCAGAATACCAGTTAATATTCGTGCCCTCGGACAAACTAGGAAAACTTATCTAATGGCTTAAATGATAATGAATTTAATATTTAAATGCATTGTACAAATGTAAAAAAATTAAATGATAATTAAATGAATTTATAACGAAACCATTATATTTTGATTTCGATTCCAATCCCAAGCCACCTCCTCCGACCGGATTCTAAATTCGCAATCCGGATAAATTTGGGATCGGATTGACATCCCTAAATCCGTTCTCATGTTTTTATTTGCCTCCTATCTTCTCCTTAGGTTGTATATGGGATTAAGGGGTTAAATCAATTTTTAAATTTGACTTTCTTTACGCAGTGGATCAGAAGTACCACGAACACATTAAAGACAACGCTAACTATGATGCTACAGCTGAATTGAAGCTTCTGGAAAATAAAATTGTTCCTGAAACCCCTATTAATGGAGCTGGAAATGAAAATAAGATTAATCAAGCTCAAGGTTTTCTTTAGCAACATTTATTTAAAAAATATCTTACTACAAAGAATCTACAAATGTTTTCAATATTTATTAGAAGCACTAAAAACTATCGAAGCTGATTTCGGGGGAAATCTGCCAAAAATAAAGTACGAAGAACTGTTGGTGGCAACGGAGAATTGGAGCCGAAGAAATATATTGGGAAAAGGGGGTTTTGGCACTGTTTTTAAGGGTCACTGGAAACATACTCATGTTGCTATTAAACGGATGGAACTGGTAAGACATTTTAATTTATTTACAAAATTTTGTTTATTAATAAGACGATTTTTACATTCCTCGTATTACATTACCACTCGTAGAACTTTCCCGATGCAAATCTAATAAATATTTTATTCGTTTGATTCCAAAGTAATATCAAACCATAATTTTTACAATCAAGAACAACGAGTAACAGAATTCTTTGCTTTGTTTTTTATAGCGCCGTAAAGATGCGTTCCTTGAGAGTAATATAAAACAAAGCTTGGGGGAACTCCGTTACCTGAATACGTACAGACATGACAACATTCTTCCCGTGTATGGATTCTGTATTGAAGGGGACCATCCATGTTTGGTTTATCAGTACATGACTAATGGATCACTGGAAGATCGATTGTTATGCAAGGTATTATTAAAAACTTTTGTTTAATGTTAATAGCTATTTAGCCATTTCAAAATGATACTGTATATCGAAAATGCAGACCCAAAATACTTTTTAACGAAATTGTATTTTGAAAATGCAGGAATTATTATGCCTTTTAACAAATATTAGTATCAAATAGAGATTTTAACTTTGGAAAATGTTTGTGAAAATGCAAAGGTAAAAATTCGCCAAATATAAAATACAGAAATTATATTTTTTATTTTTTACACATCCCTGCCTGCATATCAGAGTAACCGTCAATGGCGCAAATGGATATTTAGTAAGGGTATAGGGGCACATCCTATCGTATTCAAGTCAATTTGGGTGCAAGATACAGGACACCCGGTGTCCCCTAAAAACGCCCTTGTTGACTAATAAAATCGTTGCCCAATTTTTAACAGCAAATGACTCCCCCATTGTCCTGGCATTGGCGATACCAAATAGTAAAGAACGTGGCGTGTGGACTACAATTTCTACACTCAATCGGTCCGAAACCTTTAATTCATGGTGACATTAAATCCGCCAACATTTTGCTGGACAAAAATTGGGAGGCCAAAATTGGCGATTTTGGATTGGCAAGAGAAATGCATTCCAATTCATCCTACGTGAAAGTTTCCAGAGTTCATGGAACACGCCCTTATCTTCCCGACGAGTATTTGCGATCCAAAAAGTTGTCCACAAAAGTTGACTCGTTCAGTTTTGGCATCATGATATTTGAAGTTGCTACCGGGCTCAGGGCTTACGAAGAACACAGAAGTATTAAATTCCTTGTAAGTGATTCGGGTTATAATTTCGTTTTTTTGATTTGGATAATTTCACACCGTGTATTTATTGCAACGATGCTTTAATCTTTTACAGAAAGATATGGTGGACGACCCTGAAAGAAATCCGGAATACCTGAGAGATATTAAAGCTGGAACAGAAAATATTGACATTTATAAGATTCTAATGCTCCTGGGAAAAAGCTGCACTCGAAAAATTGCCAAGGAGCGTCCAGATATGGTTGCTGTTTTGAAATCTCTTGAAGAGCAGACGTCTCATAGTATACGTAAGATATTACTGAATAAACATTTAAAAACTAGCTTTTCTGTTCATTTGGCGTGCAAAATGTTGCTATTTATTGTTTCGCATGTTATTTGAAAGATTGTTTTGAAAATTATTGTTTGGGCACATTACAGGAACTGTGAGCTCACAAGTACCAGGATTATCATTGTTATTTGAAACACCCCATCAAAGTCGTCCAGGATCTTTGGCCATTCCTTCAGTAACCACTCATAGAATGGTAAGTATATGCCATTAGAATTAGCCATATACCTGAATTTGATTATTAAAATACGAGGAAAATGTTTTAAGCGATTGAAATATTTTATTAAATAGAAGTAAAGTAGAAATGACCAAAAATATGAATTTCATCCTCATAGGAGCTAGATCCTCCAACCTCATAATAAAAATTAATGCTTTTGAAATTAGCTTCTACGGGAAGTTTATATTATCGATAAATAGTTATTAGTATTAGCATCACAAAAATTACAATGTCAATTTTAAATATTGCTACAGAGCCCCGAGATGAGAAACGTGTACGCTGGAAGTGTTTCAATCCGTCGTAGTCCCCTTCCATCGCCTGTGATGCAATTTCTGCCTGCCATATCGCCCGTGCAGCAAAATAACTTCAAAATTTCCAACAGTGATAATGTTAAAGTCTCCGATGATATTCCGCTCGTTGTAGAAGAAGTGTCTACGAATCAAAACATTCCCGTTGAAACCGTCATACCACTTATTACAGAACTCGGGCTGTAGAGTACTTCCTTTTTCTAAATATTGAACTATAGCTACCTGAACAGTTTTTACGTCTTCCGCTCCAATCTTATGTGCCTAAAAGTTGAAAATGTGATTTATTGACAAAATATCAAAGGTGATATATAGGCAGATGAGTAATGGAAATTTAAAGTAGGATTTGTCACCTATTATGTAAGTACCCCAAGTATATTATTAATATAGGTAGTTTTGTTGTCTCGCGTGATATTATCGCATTCTGTGCATTGCCCAAACATATTGAACATATTTTTACTTTTAGTGTTTATATAATAGTAGGCAAATACTTTGTATTGTATCTGTTCGTGTATTTTCGTATGCAACGGCTTTTAAACAATCGTAAGACAATAAATAAATACAATATTTTAAATGGCATGCATTTAAGGTCGCATTAAAAATAAGGAATCTGCATTAAAAATAAGGACAAATGCATTATTTTTACCTTCATTCGACTAATTAATCATTGCTGAATTAAAATAAGGAAGCCTGCATTAACATACCTATTATAAATTCTGAATTAATTCAAAATTCGTGATGTATTAAAAATTTGTTTCGTCTGGAACAAAATGTGTCAGTGTCAGTGGTCAACAGTGTATACAATATGTGCAAAATGTAAACTGCAAAGATTATCAAGTATGAGGGCTAATTGTGGAACCCTTTGGTCTTCCACGTTTTCGTTTTTGTCCGCGAGGTAGTTGTTTTGCAGCAAATGGAAATACAAAATCTTTGTGCATAGCTAAATCCAATTACGTGCTTACATATGTATGTAACTTTTTTGAAAAATTAGAACTGAATTTTGAGCTTATCCAGTAATTGGATGCATACTTTACGTTCCACATGGTAAATTCTGATGGTGTAAATATTGAAAATGAAAGACAGCTTTGAACAGCTCTCCCATACTTTTTTAGCGGTTGCGAAAATTTCACCTGTGAAATCACATTACCTGTTTACTTATGTATACTAAGTGCCAAGTTTCTATCACTCGGAGGGGTTGATTTACATATATGAATATACAGTCGATAAAGCAAATATAATTAATGCAAGCCTCCTTTATTCTAATGCAACTTTCCCTTAGTCCTTAAATTTTAATTCAGCATTAATTAATCCGTCTAATGCAGGTAAAATTAATGCGGTTGTCCTTATTTTTAATGTGGATTCCTTACTTTTAATACGACCTTAAAGATATCTCATTTTAAATCAACAGTCGCACCATATGTAATACCACGGTGGTAAATTACCACCCACGAAGTAATAATTTGCACAGTGTTATTCTTGTCATTCAAATATAGAATAACTCACTGTTTGTGCTCACATTTGATATTGGTGACAAAAAAGTTCCTATTACATAACTAGCTACTTACATTATGCACTGCAATCATATTACATACAGAAGTCGTTTAGTTATGTGACCAGAGCTGTTTTCAGATTTATTTCTCTATCTCTTTAACTGGCAGAAGTGCTGTTACATTTATCACAACTATAGCTAAACATTTCTACATGATGATTAAGTAATGTATAACTAAACTGCTACAAAATCAACTTCTGAATGTTCATTTAGTCTACATGTATGTAGTAGTTAGTTTAAGCAAATCATGTATAATTTACCTCTACTGACTAACTATTATTAATTCATTTATAATTTAACAGTAGCTATAATCTTGACAACCTTGATTGTCTAACAGAGATAAAACATTCAAGGTTACTGCATGCTGCACTAATTGTTTTTATTTGTGAACTGACCTTACTCAAGAAAAAGTAGGAATATCCACATAAAGCAGAAACAATAGTTACGTGTAAAGTGAATGACGAACATGAAGGCTAGGACACATGACAAAATAATTTAGGTAGCACAATATCCTCCATCGATTACGACATTCTCACCGGTCATCCTGCTGGGCAAATCGGATAAAACGAAGAGAACCGTATTGCAGACATCGTCCATGGGAATCATTGGATCTCCGAGTGGAGTCCTGTCCGTCACTTTCGCGAGGATCAAATCCAAGTTATCCTTCCCCCCGTAGAGGTCGACGAATTTTTCAAAGGCCGGTGTCCACACGCATCCCAGGGTCACAGTGTTCACTCGGATTTTATGCTTTCCCAGCTCAACAGCCATGTTCTTGCTCAGCATGTCCAGACCGGCTTTCGATGCACAAAAAACGGAATAATTTGCCAAAGTCCTTTGTCCTGCCTATAAAATGAGAGGAAATTAGGGGCTGTACATAAATATTGGTAGGAAAAAAGGCGACTCCTTCCTGCCTGAAGCAAAAAGTTCAAAAAACAGTAACAAAGCAATGCTTTGTTGTAATCCGATGAGAGAAAGTGGAAATAATTTACTTACCATAGAAGTTATATTGACAATGGATCCACCATTTCCAGCTGCCACCATTGCCCTGGCTGTCACTTGGCTTACATTCACCACCGCCTTTAAATTCGTGCCAATAATCCTAGAAGTACAAACCATTTTTTTCCAAATACAAGTTTTTTATTGAAAAGTAATTACAAGAATGCGCCTTATTTTCATACTCATCAAAGATATCCGGGGTAATATCCAAGAAAGGTTGCATTCCACCAACAGCTGCATTGTTAATGACGGCGTCAACGGCCCCCACTTCCTCAACTGCCTTGCGTGTCCCCTCCCAGTCTAATAGATCCACACAAATTGTCTTCACATTTGGACACTCTGCTTGCAAACTGGACAAAGTTTCCTCCGTTCGTGACAGGGCGAATACAGTGGCTCCATATTCATGCAGGCGAATGCAAAGAGCTCGACCAATCCCTGAATTCATGAAATACAATTGCAGCAAATAAATACTCTGCTATTTTACTTTTAAATAAATCTTATATCTAAAATTGATAAAACTTTAACATTGGGGCTAGGCTACTAGATTAAAAATTTACCTTTGCCTGCTCCTGTAACCAGAACCCGTTTGTTTTTCAAAGATTCCTGCAACGACATTTTTCAGGTGGATAATTTGTTTGAAAGCTAGTACAAATTCCAGGAATTTTAATCCACACGTCTTCCGCTCCAACAGCACGACGACTAAAGGAAAGAGTGAGACTGTTTCTGTAGTTGTTGTGTGCATCAAACTACGAAATCTGGATATATCGTCTTTTCTTTCGTGTGACTCATTCAATGGCACCAGACAAAAGTGCTGCTCCCTTTCTTAGATTTCGGCTTTTTCGTGTGTTTAGTCTATATAATTGTTCAATCCGAACACTACCACTGGATCAGAATCTACGCGATGAAAGTCCAGCACAAGTATTAAAAAAGGTGTTGATTG
>JABASC010003641.1:0-13624 GCA_019776185.1 Plutomurus gul
TATTTTATAATTGAGTTGTAATTTAACGAGCTTCGCTTTATCTAAGAGAACTAATTCAATTTAGTTGATCTCGATTTATGATTTATTACAGGGGTTCATTGACGGAATTGACGTGCACGTTATTTTTCCCCTAATAGAGTGTGTGCTGTGTGTTAAAGCGAGTACATATAATACTGCTATTGCCAGAACACCCATACGGGAGATCCACTTGCAATGACAAACAAATGTCACCATTTAATTATATTGTCCTTGGTATTCATAATTCTAACTGCTGGAATTTTCAACCGTCCGAACTATTCATTAGACACCGCGGAGGGTAATTTTGGAAAAATTTGTAGTCATGGTCGAAGCAAAAACTATTGCTACCTGCATTTCCTTGAGATGTCCGGAATAGGTTATAAATGTGTCAAATTCTTGACTCATTACGACGTACTACAGAAAAATATAATAATTTCACTTCCAACTTTGGGGGTATTCAAGTATTCATTGAAGTGAATAATCATCATAATATGAGACAGGACTTTGAATTAAAAAGAGTTTTCACTATAATGGGTAAATGTAATTAGATAATATCACTGGGTATTTTCGTATCACTTTGATTTGTGGAAGTTATATATTATTTAGATTATTGTGTAATGAAGAACATGATCCACGTCAAATGGTAAGAGTGTATAATATTATTCTCAATACAGAATCAAAGAAGATTCTCTATGTTTCTATTTGCATTTTTAAGTTTTTGTAAAATGATTTTCAAATAAATTGGGGAAATTTCCCTTCTGCAATCCTGCCGGAATGTCTACTCAACTTTTATTTTTACTACCACAATTCTTTAATTGTACGGAATGATTATTACGGAAGCTGAATTTTTTAACATTTGCTGGAATGTATGATCGTTATTTAATAAACCAAATGTTATATACTCGTGCGTCGTGCTGATATTTATAAGAATGATTGGACCATATATTGTAAAGGTAACAGGTTTTCCCAGCATTTGGCAAATAAATGTTTGTTCAGGTGATGCAATGGCATTGGAGTACACATCACAAAGAAGAATAATTTGGGAGAGACACAGACTGATGTTAAATCCTCGTGGCACATCTTTTTTACATGTTACTTTAAAATATAAAGAAGGAAGATTATTTAGTTCATCCGCCGTAGACAAAAGGTTTTAAATGTTCGTTTGAAATAACAAGAATTGCAGTTTGCTTAATATTTCAAGTTTTCGTCGTAGAATTCACATTACATCCCATATTAGAGAATATTTCCATAATATTTGAAAATGTTTAAATCAATGAGCAGCATCGCCATTCAAATATTTAGGAAAGTGAAAACGCGTCTTTTCGATCCAGTCTTTATTCTTATTGCCTACATTTATTTAATTGCAGTGTCAGTGTTTCTACTAAATCTGTTTCCACTGAATTCCGATTGTCAAAATCAAAATATTCACTTCAACCAGTAATCAAATATTATTGAAATAATTTAAAACAATTCAATTATTTGCGGGAAACTGAAAACTTAAAAATGTATTTAGAATTGCCGCAACTGTCAAACCCTTCAACACGCGATATTCGAAATTGAATTTTTTGAAAACTGCGGATTCTGATTGTTCCCAGCCAATAGGATTGCTAATCATCGTGAAATCAGCTCCTACAAATTCTGAAAAGCGGAATGCCATCAGATTAACATGGGGAGACAAAATTTATCTGAACCGAACATCTTTCTCTCCAAAATTGCCGTCAAAAGTGGCCTTCATCATCGGACTGCCTTTCGATGATACTCGCAGTCACATTGAAAAAGAGTCTGAAATGCACGATGATGTCATTTTGGTGGATTACGTGGACACGTACAGAAATCTCACGTACAAAACGATGTCCGCGCTGCGCTGGACACTGGAAATTTGTAATCAGTTTCGCTACCTGATGCTCGTCGATGACGACATCTTCCTTTCGATTAAGAACGTCGTCAACTATCTCACAAGTCCATTTGAGTTCGAACGCAAGGCTCTGGCCATCAAAAGTGGACAGGACCCAATTGAAGTGACCCGAATGGTGGACACAAATATGAAGAAACAATATAAACGCCAAAAACGGCCAAAATTCGTTAAGAATAAGGAAGAATTTGAATTGCACACGGGAAAAGTGTACCTGGGCTACGCCGTGTGGGGTGGTAGTCCTTACAGGGACATTTTAAGCGTCAGGTGTAAGCTTCCACTTTGTTTATAGCAATTGTTGTTAGTTTTAATGGAAACGGGCTATTCATAAATTTAATATAATTTTTGCGTTTAAATTATTTCTCCTTTAATTTAATATTTTTTGTTTGTTTTCCAGTTAAAAAGTGGTTCGTATCTCAAGCAGTGTACCCAAAAAATTACTACCCGGATTATATAATTGGATTAGCCATTGTGATGTCCAAAACGACTGTTCAAGATTTTGTTCACCATTCGGCGCATACCCCTCATTTGCCCGTCGATGATGTTTATTTAGGAATTTTGGCGGATAAAGCGAACATCAAGGCCGTGCACTCGGATTATTTTACTTTGGAGACCAGCGATTGGCATAAAAATATTAAATCTGTAGACTATACTTTAGTGTGTAGAGGATTCGTTCCTGCCCAATTGATTGAAGTGTGGACTTATTTTAAAACTACAATTAAAAATTTCGACACATTGTGAAACTGGTGAATGGGTTATTTCAAGTATTCTCCGCATTGTCGTCGCTCGCTTTAATAATGAATCGAGTCATTAGTCATTGGGCACCTTAATTTGCATTTTATCAGTCAGGCAAACCGCTCCAATTACTTTTAAGTGTACTCCCTGGCTAGAGGTGGGCAAAGGTACAATATTGCCAAAAGAGGAATACCTTGCTGGCCACTGCTAATTGTAAATAACAAGGCCTAAAATTATATTCGAATTTGTAAAAATTGGGCACGAATTATCAAATAATGCTGTAATATTTTTGGCAAATACAAATATAACCCTTGAATAGATTATAGAGGCAAAAGCAGCGATGACATAATAAACGTGTACCTGGCGCATATACCTACTGACGACCCTTAATTTAACTAAATGTCTAAAATTAAATACATCTTGAATAATACAGAAACTTGCATCAATTTCACGTGAAATATTAAATTTATACTAAATTGTATTTTATGCCAGGATGTCAGGAAATGTGATCTTTGTCGAAGTTCGATTTATTTTATCACTTACCATTGTAATTTCAAGGTACAACTACAGAGGATGTTGTTACAATCCTTGATTGCGATGATATTATTGATTATCGGACAATGTTGGTAGAAAACCTATTGGATACGGCGCCTGTTCGTTCTCTTCCCAACTTTCTATACAAATACAAGTACTTAAAATTCTATTGCATCGTATGTATACATTAGCTAGCCATACCAATTATCTTCTTTGCATTACATTGTGTCCACAACACGCCTAAAGGCGCACGGAAATCCTAAAGCTCTTTTTGCACGATTCTTGCATACCGTCATGTACTACGAAAATTGCATCACATCTCGCTCATAATAACGTTTGCCCCACGCTATCCATGCATACGAATGGAATACGATTCAACAAATTTATTGGTGAGTCGAGTAAGCTTCGACTTATTTAACGTTTGTAAAAAGTGCAATACGTTTACAGTTAAAGTATAAAATGAGACCTTGGGACACTTGAGAGACAGTTGCCCATCTCTAATTTGGAGTCAGCCAGCGCCATAGTGCACGCACTCTTCGACTCTTATTTTTTCTAAAAGTTGTTCAACCAAACGAATTCTCAGAGCGATATTGGATTTGAATAATATCACCAGAATTTTGAAGGATATTTGAGGTGAATATTATGGAAGAGAAGAGTTTGAGTGTCGGCGAAACCGTAAGTACATTTTGTGAAATCGTTAGAATTAGTGGGTTCGATTTGTTTGCAAATTGGGCTTTCTATAATTTCTAATGAAGCAGCATTCAATTTTTTTAAAAATTTGATTCTGAGAATTTTGTTACGATTTCGAAATTTTTACTTTTCACTTGCATGTATTATTTCCCATCCACAATGTGAATGCGCGGGTGGGCGCAAAACGAACTCCTTTTTCAGTGGCGTAACTACAATGTAAGACTAGGTGCCAGGCTACTTCTTGCAATTGCTTCCACTAAAACTTTAAGCCACATTTCCTGGACTGTTTCAAGTGCATCCCCCCAGACGACGTCATATGGACCCATTTAGTTACTGCACTGCCACTGCTTCTCTTTCTTAAGTTTCCCCCTATGTATAGTTTCCCATTTTAATAATGATTTTTGTAATGTGTTTTCATTTCGATATTTTATTTCGTTTCAGGGCAAATCCGGAGATGAGAGCCAGTCGGAAGTGGACGCAACGAAACCCGTAGTCAAGATTCTTGCATGGGATTATTCGGGTTCCACGTCAAATATGCCCCACTACCATCAACACGGAAACAAATATATTGCAAAAGTTTTCACAAAATGCAAATTCTGCAGACGAGCCAATTTATCTACGATGGTCGGACCAATGCGACAAGATCTCTTTGGGGAACCTCGAATCAATTATCGAGAACAGGGACGGTTCGGGGGGCACCTACCCCTCAACGATAATCGAATGGATTCTAAAAAACCTGCCAAAGGAGAAGCCCATCGAATTGTGGTTGATCACAGACGGAGAAATCTATTCAGACGAATTAAAGAAATGTCCCGAATTGAACAAGCAAGTGAATTATTCCAGCATCAACTTTATCGTGATCAACAAGAATCGGATAAACATGTCCGTTGGCGCCTCCTTCTTCCGGGGCGCCAGAATTCGAATCTTTTACAATGACGCTCTGATGAAGGAGATCAACACCGCGAAGCCTTTCGACTACGATTCGATAACTGTAGACAATTTCGACGTCCAGTGGGACATTCTCAGTGACTTCATCCAGGCCAAGTTCATGGGATCCGATTTGGAGGGCCTCGAGGAGGCGGAAAAATTAAGTGCCTTGAGACGACGACTGTTGAAGGTCATCGCGTCACAGGACACGACCAGCTCCAATTCAAAATACCCCGCCTTCCCTTCGAAAAAGAAATCCGACTTACTTTTGAAGCTACGCTCCTGCCAATTCTACCGGAGACTGACAAATTCCTCGGTGAAGGACGCGGGGTCAAAGGTCGACGGTTCTATTTCCACTCTGATCAATTATATTCACAACAAACACAAGTCGTACGATTTCGAGGCGCTGAAGGTCGACTACAGGCAGGACAAAATGAGCTCAGTGGACATCGAGCCCGAACCGGAACTGGACAGTCTCGATGATTGTGACGTGTGCGGTTTCTTTGACGCGGTCACGTTGGAGGATGAGCACACGGTTCCCGTGTTGTTACTTCCGGTCAAGGATCTCATCCAAAAATATTGGATCAAGGGGAACTACTCGAAATTTCGAATTGTGACCGAGTGTCCGTTAATGGCCAAAATGGACGACTGCATTGGACACGTGTTCACCTACGACACTTTCAAGGCTCTGTGGGCGGAGCAGACCGGCGTCATTGTGAACCCGCTTACAAATGAAACCGGATTCGGTGGGTTAATCTTCGATGAACGGGCTGACGACTGGAATGACTACGTGCTCACCATGTCTTTCTTCAGGGGGAAGAAAGTGAGCACCTGCCTGCCCCTTTGGTATTACGTCATTTGGGAGAATGCCAAGAACAAGTCTTGGATCACCCCGGGGGTCGCCGATCTGCTCAAGTCGTACGCGTTCCGGAGGATGGGAAATTCCAAAGTCCGATTAGCATTTTCTAGTTTGCCCCTTGACCCCCAGGAAATGGTGCCCCTCCCTGTAGCCTGCTTTTACTGCACTGAGGGGTCATCTCTGCTATTTGGGGAGAATCGAGAATTATTTTTGCACGAGAGATTGCGACAATACTGGTCCGTGGCTAAAAGCATGCTCCACATTTTGCAACACTTTGGGTACGAGGAGGTGGACGAGGAATTCGTGGTCAAAAGGGGAAACGTGTTCGAGACGATGGCAAATTTGAAGAGAATCCCTCAGGAAATTGAAAAGCTTTATTTTGTACTGGGCAAGGCTTTTGAGTCGCAAGGGGCGTTTCTCACTTATGTCATTAAGGATAAGGGGGCGCTGAAATATTTGAACTTGCTTCAGTATCACCACAAGACATCCTTGATTCCTTTTGATTTTGACCAACATCAATGGGACTTCAGGCTACGCACAATCGTGACCTATGACTATGCGGAAAAGGTTCAGGTCAAGTTGTGTACAGAGACGTTGCGACCCTTCTTTGTGGTGGCTACTGCTAAGAATGACCTTGTTCCTTATTACAATCAGGTTATGGATTGTGTCACTGACACGGTTTTAGGACTGAACGGAGAAATCGCGAGTAAGCGAAAGGTCAAGAGGTTAAACCAGAATAAGATCATGTCTATGAATAAATTGTATATTGACGTTACGAATGAGTTGGGGAGGTTCCCCACTTTGTCAGAGTACACTGAGTACACCTCGAAGGTAAAGAGGATTTCAGGGGGCAAGGTGCGATTGTTTTCCCCATTGATTTTGTCGGAAATTCAAAGAGGTTTTGATTTCTATAAAAGTCTAGGAGTTGAAATTAAAGAGTTCATTAAGAAAACACATAGCTCGATTCCAATTGTAGACAGGATTCGAATGGAAAAGATGTTGATTCGGGGAAATGTAGAGGAATTTGTTAACAAGGCTAAGGCTATGCTTGAATCCTACGAAAAAGCTGTCACTTAGGAATTTTTAAATATTAATTTTTAAATTCAAATGTATTTACTACTATTATTTGTATGTGTTCAGGTCAGGTCAAATATTACTGTGATGCCTATGCCTATAACTGATTCAGGGTCGTATTTCGAGGGAGCAAATGCCCCCCCCCAAATTTCCATTCTAGTTACTCCACTGTAGATTCACAAACATCAATGATTTTTCTAAATTTGTTATTAGACACTTCATTTTCCACATTTTCAATTTTTTTCAGATTTTGATTAGGAACCAATAATGGATACGTTTTAAAATTTGTTTTTTACCTCAAACCGAAAAGTTACCTTTATATTTTAACAATCAAAGGCATTTTGTGGTTACTTAAAAATTTTGTACGGGAAAACGATTGTTGTTTTCGTGTAATCCAGAAACAAATAATATTTCTTGTTACAGATGCAACATACATAAATGTAAAGCTTCGTGTTATATCAATTGTAATAATTATTATATTAGGTTACATAATTCCAAAAATTTTAAGAATGTTGGGTTTTGTAGTTGATTGCAAAGTATACTTAGTTTCATCATTCTAATTGGTCTTTCTTCAATGGTTACTTATTTTTAATGTTTTTGTGAAATTAACACAAAATAAATAAAATTAAATTGGTTTATTCGTAAAGTATCAGTTTAGCATTAACCCAATACAGAAGCACCCCTAAGCACATTTTATTTATTTAGAAAATCTGTAAAATGGATTTAAAAAATTAATTAGACATACCATTTTATTGAAAAACAATTTATGACGTCTTTAGACATGGGTCTTGACTTGAGAACAGAACATTCTAAACATTCCAAATTAGTTAATTCTGTGATTTTATTTGTTCAGCCCGCAAGTTGAAATTCGTGTGACCATGATGTGCATTTGGGACTGATTTAGCAATCATATTGTATCTTACAGTGTATGGTTCATTGTGTATACAAATTACATCATATTAACAGATCTGTGTAACAATATAAATTCTGAAAAATATATGGTCAATGTCAAATATATAAAATCTAGATTGTACATATTCTTTGTATCAAAAGTTATAGCAGATTGAGAAATGGGATATCGAATTAAGTCACTCATTCACATCATTTCCATCAGTTCATCAAGATTCGGCTGAAATAAACAAAAATGTGAAAAAAAATTAGAAATCTTCAGGTGCTTTCAGCAAATATATTAATTCTGGCAATTTCTTTCCCGTTTCACAATGCCTAAAATACTTTTATACTTCCGGAGCTTTTGATCAAAAAGGAGAATTTGTGAGCACACAAATTTTTAGTTTGGGAAAATTGACCCCATCGTTTATAACACATTGTAAAACGCCTACCCAGGGTTTCGGGTACGATAATCACATTGGGATTAAATCTGTGATCAAATGTTTCTAAACGTTTGATCACAGAGGACATTTGGGTTTATTAATGATATATAATGTTATAAGGGACAGGGACTGCAAATTAATCACATCCCATTTAATCACAGTAATTAATCCCACTGTGACGAGATTTTAGCTGCATGAATAAGTGCACTTACCATTGAGTAGTTATGAAATGACACTGGCTCTTCCGGTGGCAAGTCTTTTGTAATCACATCCGTTGAGCACTTCCAAAGTTGGAGAATCTTCTGGTGTAATCACTTCCGGTGCCTTATCCAACGTAATCACCTCCGCGGGAATATTTAACTTCATATCTTTCTCTTTCTTTTTTGTAGTCTTCAATCGTTTTAACTTTTTGCGGTACTAAAAATGCATTAAAGAGGGCCAATTAAACATTTATTGCATTTAATCTGCTACTTGCTCATCTAAATAATATTTAATACTCATTCACATTCTTCAGATAAGACAAATGTTCATTGTACACAGCCAAGTCGTCATTGGGTTCTGGGGTCTTTGTGACTGCTTCGATTAGCTGTTCATGATATTTGTTTAGGAATTGTGGATTATAGTACATTCTGTCGAAATCTTCAAATGAGTTCAAAAATTCTCGAACCGGTTTCGGTTTCTTCACATTGGACAAAAAATCCAAGACATGTTTTCCCCTTTCATGTTGCAAACTAACTGGTCTTCTACTGCTTTCACGCCTTGTCAAAATGTTTAAACTTGAATTCCCAGATTTTTCAGCTGCAATTTCTCTTGTTGTTTGTGATTTCAATTTCAGCGCAGGTACAGAAGTTGATGGTGATGTCTCTGTGGCTGCAGGACTTGGTGGTTTAATGTTTATTCCACCCTGCTTTTCTTTTTCCCCCACGACAGACTCCGGAAATGAATTTATTTTGATATCATGTTTCTCATCCGTCATATTGACACAAGATGGAGGCTGATCAGGGGCGCTCGTATCTTCAATTTTCAAACCTTTCACTCTTTCCACTAAAACGGTTGAAGTTTTTTCGAAATGTTTTTCCACAAATCGAATTCCTTCCACTTGTTCCAATTTGCCTTGTTCTTCCAACTTCATCAATGGGAAAACAAGGGCTCCCGTCTTAACTTTCATTTTCATATACTGACTTTTGGTGGGACGTTTGTACACTTCGTCCATTCCATATTTTTCCTTCACCGCCTCGTGAGCAGCTACAAAGTAAATTATAATCTTCATCGGGTAACAGATACTTAATTAGGAGACAATATTTTTCTTACCTTTTTGTAGAGCCAGAAGTTCAGGTGGGCATACAAAAGGTTCGTTTTTCGTATACTTTCTGTTCCTTGTCGTCTTTGCACTTTTACTTTGTTCTTCACATTTCTACGAATAAATAATTTAATATGAATGGATTGACATTAGACGTATTTCATTAGTCTATAGTTTAAACAGCAAAACAGTATTAACGAGTTTTAAAATCTTTACCTGTGCAACTTTATTGATGTCAGCTTTGTCCTTCTCACGGTCACTTTTATAATTCTTTGGTAATAAAGACATTGGTTTTGGCACCGGAAGCAGTTCCGTCGTCATTTCCTCTAACTGACTTTTTCCAGGCTTAACATCATTTTTGAATAAGGCTGATGAATCGTGATTACTTTCACATTTATCGCTTTCAATTTCTATTAGTGATTTATTGTTCGTAAGAGTGGATCTTTGTTGTTGGTGAAGGATAAGCGACATTTCACGGCTGGTTCCGGGTTTACAATCGTTGCTGATGGCTGAAGAATATAAACTAGGCATTGATTCGGGCAAATTGATTCCACCCTGATTTTTCATACAGGTTGATTCGGTCAGAACTTGTGCAGAGATGCTAGGATTGTGCACGGTTTGACATTCATCTGCAGAGGACGTTGTGCCAAACATGGTACTAAAATCTGGCCCGTAAATCATTTCTGCAAATAATGTAAATCATATTAAGAAAATTAGTTTGTTCGAAGGATCTGAAGGTAGCACACAATCTGCACTGCACAATTTTTTAAATTTATGCTATGCTTTGTTTCTAATTTTGTATATAAATATTATTTATCGATAATCGATACTAAATGAAAGAAAATAATTTGTTTATGGTTTATGTGAAGTATTTACCTCGAAGCATGTCGTCTACAGTACTCGTGTCTTTCCCCTGTTCATTTGGATTTAGTGGAGCAGAAGTATTATCCTTTTGATTTTCATTATCTACGTCCCAAAATTCCCCAATCAGTTTCTCCAGATCATCGACCGAATTCTTTTCACTCTTTTCATCGCTGATTCCACCAGATGTTTTAGCACTTTCCTGTGTCAAAAAGCTATGCGTACCCTGTAAATCACTGCTAACTGGTTCATCTAAACTAGAGAGCCAATCATCGAATAGTGGCAACTCTCCATCATTAATTTCGATTTCCTCATTTGTATTTTCCTCCTCGTAGTGAGCAGTTGCTGGTTCAGCGCTGACAGTGACAAGATTCTCCTTAGAATTCTCTAGGCTATCAAGTTGTTTGTAGGTTTTACATAATTGAATGATCTCTGGTGAAAAGCCGTACTGAAAAAAATAACGACAACGACCAAATAATTGTACTGGTTAGATTTTGCCACGCTTCATAACTATATTTACAATTCAAAATTCAAATTAATTGATTAATCATGAAAACACAGTCATTACAAAAGACTTGCCATTTTGATTGTTCAATTAAAATAAATTGTTTTTCTTAATGCTTGTATAATAAGCATTTTCAAATTTTTAAATTGCTTTCCAAAATTACAGATATACAAAAAGGGCAACTGGCAACTAAGAAAGGAACAACTTACTGGATGTGGTGTGAAAGAAAAATGAAACGCATGTTTCTCATAAAGTGACTGAAGAATGTGATGGGCTTGTTTGTACATAAACAAGAGGCAAGGGTTGTCCTTGATTAGAGCCAGCGTTTTCAATTTCTTGAAATGTATACACACATTTAAGATGTCGTCGGCCGTCAACGTTATTCTGCAAACATCTTTTTGGCTCCGCTTCAGCACAGACGGTTGATGAACGTACAATATCAAACACATGTACATACCCGCTAATTGCTTTATAATGCTATTGTTTCGATTGACCCAAATGCGCTTAGCTCCGTCTAAAATAATCTTCTTTACCAAAATTGCGTGTTGTTGTATCTGGAATTTAGAGCCCAATCTTGCCTTGCAGCTGAACACAAAGTGAAAAAAAAGAAAATTTAAAGTTCTGCAAGATCAGCAATTATTATTGCAATTGTTATTATTATTATTGCAATTATTTGAACTGTCACTTTGTCATTAATTAATATAAATGCAATAATTGACAATGAATTAAATATAAAATAGTCTTACCAATGAAAGACGGTCAACAAATTTACTTCAGTGCAAATTTTGAACATTTGCTGGAAAGACACGGAGGATCCATTATCGAAATCGTCTGCTAACTTGCCAAAATCCAGTTCCACTGCCTCAATGAAACCCGGAAGTAATTCCGGATTACGGACGTAGTTCATGGTTCTTTACGTAAAAAAATGTAATTTATCTCATCAAAAATGCACATATTTTCGTATTTTGTATTCTGTAAGCTACACCCTTGCTCCTAAAAACAAATTTCTAATAAAATGTATTCCGAAAATTGGCCGAACTCGATCAACTACTCAAATGCTTAAACGCTTCCCGCAATATTTAGAGCAAAAGTTTGCCACCGTTTTCACTCGCAACGTTTAGTCAATCAATGTCGATCCAAACCGTTCTTTCTAAAATGACAAATTGTCAATAAAATTGTCTTTGTCAATTTTACAATAGCATCTCGTCAATACTACGAACTAAGTAAGTAGTTTTGCAACTAAATAAATTATTGTGGACGATTTAAGTCAAATATTAGTAGGACTCGTCAATAATGAGTGTATGCAAATTCCGAGAGAAAATTGATATGATTCATTATATAGATTTGTTTGGTTAAAATTTTTAGAACTTTACCATGATTTATGATACTATTTATAGCTTGTTGCACATATATATTGTATTGCATTATTGACTTTATTCATTTTTCACTTTCAACATACAAATGCAAAATTCACCGTAACAAATAGGTGTAACTACTTATTTCACTGTTGACATTGACAGAAAGCAATTAGTAAAATGTATCTGTATTTATAATGTAGTGAAGGATCAATTTATTTAAATTTTGATTATCGAGAAAAAGAAATTAATATTTTCCCAATTTTATGGATATGATGAGCGCACTCTCATTGCCAGTGCTTCACGATACCTACAGAGCAATTACCAAAGAGAAGAACGACGACATTTCTGAGTTAACCGTGGTATAATTTTACAATTCTCACAATTGCAGACAATGCTTCCTTCATTCTTTAATTTATGTCAAAATTGTATTAGTGCTTTTCTAGATGGCGGGAAAATAAAATGAAGAAGACTTCCTCTGTTGTCGGGATCGCCTCGCTCGTTACGGTTAAAGTCTGGATCCACGAACCAATTATTCGGGTTAATCCAACTGTTCAAAAGTCTTTCTATAAGCCCCTCCCCGTTATTCTTTCTCCGGATGATGTCATCTCTCATTCGTGGGAACTCATCCCCCAAACCGCGAGATAACCACCGTTCAAATGGACTGTTACTGAAATTTGCTTCAGTGATTCTTGCATTTGCAAAACTGCTTTTGAAAATACGAATTGCAATTGCTTTCTCTCCGTTCAAAATAATACCGCACAATAAACCGCAACTGTAATCAGAATTCTCAATTTTTAATGCTTTTCTTAATTAAACAATTATTAATCATCAATAAAGATGGAAAATGTTTTTAGTAAATTTTAAAAAATCATTAAAAAAATTGTGGTTATTTTTGTATGTGTTTAAAAAAAATTGATACAATGTAAACTTAAAATACAGAATACTACTATAGTTTTGGCTTACCAGATTATTCGAATAAAATTCATGGTTTAAGAATTTTATTCGTCACTGACTATATCGACGAGTTGCCTTGTACGGTGCTCACGTAGAAAGACAATATGATTTCTGAATCCCATCAACATTTTCGCAATATGTATAATTGTGGAGATTTGCTAAATCTTTTTTTGACAGTTCAAGTGGAGATTTTGCAACGAATTGATGTTTGTTTTTGCTCCCATTTCTCCTTACGTACAAATAATTACATGAGACCCTCTCACAAAATTCCTCCGATATTCCCATGCGCGTGCAATTTTCCAATACAATGCTCCCCCGTTTTCCCATGTGCGTGCAATGTGATTCCTATTCCCTATATCCATCATAAATAATTTTTTTGCAGTAATTTTTTTTCTAAGGTTTCCAGAAAAGTATGAAGTCACGTACTCCAAGTTTTCAGAAATCAAAGAGAATATATCTAGTTATCCAAGGTAGCAGTTTAAAAAAGACTGTTTTTTAAACGCATCTTCAAACCCAATTCCAGATATTGTTCACTGATAATGTACTAGTGGCATTCTAGCTGGAGA
>JABASC010003642.1:0-13623 GCA_019776185.1 Plutomurus gul
AATTAATTGTGTGCACTATTTAAACTGTGTATAATATTCCTCTCTCTAATTCTAAGTACTACTTAAAAGCACTAGCAGAGAAAGACAGCTTAAGAACTTTATCTTATCGATGTGTACAAATACTAACAAATTTCAGTCTCATTTATAACAACAGTAAAAATAAATTGAGTACTACGAAGAGAATGGTAAAATCTAATATTGATGCTGAAAATTTTTATATGTGAACACTGATCACTCAAAAAATTGTATCCTTTACTCTGGGATTTATATTAACTTCTTGTTTTCCTCAAGAAACATAACGTAATGATGGCTGTTGGCGAAGACAAATAAAAATTAACTGAACCAAAATGAACCAAATATAATCTCAAATAAATAGCGAAACAGTATTTGAATTAAGTAACTCTGCTATTTCTGTGCTGAAAATAGTCGGAGAATGCATTTAAAGTGCTCCAAAACAAAAAAGGAAAAAAGGCACTACCTTTTTTAAGTTTTGCTGGGTACCTTAAACGCAAAAAAGGAAAAAGCATACCTTTTTTGCTTTTTTGTTCCCTGACTATATCCTTTGCATTTGATGCGATGTGACGCGGCAAGAGGTTGAGCTACTTGACACTCTTCAGGTTCTCGGTACAGATACGAGGTAACACTTGAAGTGTTCAAAACAAAATTTTTCTCTTTTTATTCCTGTGTATCTCAAAAACTTTCGATTGTTTAACATTGTGATATGTTGCACTATACATATGAGAGCTTGTGTCTATACAGTTTGTCCGTCTCTTGAATTGGTTGCTTGTCTTGTGATTGTCTGGCGTGGCCGGCCTTCCGCAAAGTTTCGGTGCACGAATGCTACCAGGGTTTTACCCCTATTTCATGCATCTAGCATAACTAGACCCAACATGTCATTTTTTCTTTTCCCATCCTTCTCATATTGACTGCTTGACTGATTGTGAATTATATAGCATGATGATATGTTGAAGCAAGTGCAATTTATTACGTTGACGACCGCTTAGATTTCCGATGAGTCTATTCACTGTGCACGAAAAATTTGATGTAGAAGGAGGAAGGACAGAAATATTTGACTATCCATCACGCTACATCTGCCCGTAACCTGGATTCTAAAATTCCAAGGCTATGTTTCATGTTGCTAGTCAGAGAAATCACTCAAAATATTACTCTTGCGAGTTGCGCGTTGTTGTGCTGGGGAACTGGTACCAAAACTGTAGAAATTGCTAAGTCAATGCTGGCCTGAAACATTTTACGTTTTGAAAGGTCAGATCATTACAAAAAAAGACGGTTTTATTTTTTCCCTCATATCCCAAGTCAGGAACCGCCTTCAAAAACAGATTGAATTTCAACGGAATTGAAACTTGTATAACCTTCTGCAATGTGAAACTATTGCTTTTCAGAGAGGCAAATAAAATATCAGAAGCCCTCAATATCTATGTAGGATGTACGTAGAATGTCGGGTCTAGTCTGTCCTGACCCTTTCACTTCGCTCCTAATTGAAATAGAAAACTCTGGAAACGCAGAGAACTAATGAGTTTTGGTGATGACTGTCCTTTTAAAGAGTGCTGAGCAATATAGGAGAACACGCGGCGCAGTCTCCACTCAATAATGTTGCATCTATGTCTCTTTTAATTACTCAGCCTATTTTTGTTTTAGTGGTTGGTAGTTGGTAGTAGTAAAGTAACCAAAACAAGTCCTTCTTTGTAAATGCAATCTCTATTGAACCCACTCTAGATTATTGTAATATAGTTTACTAGGTTATAACCTAGTAAAAAAAAATTCGAACTAGTGCTTATAAGCACTAGTTCGAACACACTGACTACAAAGGGACCAAAATTCTTCGTTAAACAAACTTCTAATTTCAAATGTTCAGTTTTATTCTCTTATTGCGTCTGTAGTCTATAAGCTGTTTACAGATAAAAGTGTTAAAATTATACTACATATATGTACATTTTATATTTAAAAAATTAGGTTAGGATGCACCAGGCTTCATATACTGTAAAACTGTGTACAAAAAAAATATAAATAACTTCACGTCATAAAACGCTCGAATGTCAAAGTCTAACTAAGTCTAAGCTGAGTGAGTAAAAATCACTCAAAGATACAACTCTGACCCAAATCATTTAAAACTTGTCGTTCAAATGAACTTCCATTTGAAGTCCATTTAGGTATAGATACAGTTGGCACATCCATATTATATTCTACTAGATCATCTGTATGTTGTACTTGAAGTTTGAAGGTGTATTCAGTTAAATATTTATCTGCGTGCACTAGAAATCGTAAAAAGTTCTATTTATATTTTCTGGATCACAATTCCTAAGAATAATTATTTCGGAAGCAAACGAAAGACACAACTAAAAGACTATCCTTCCACACCAATTTGTCCTGTGACCAAACCGTGAAAGTGTTGAGCTCACTCGATTGACTCTTGTAAAAAAATGTAGTCAAGAATACAAATTTCTACAGCCTTGCAGCCAACAGTTGTAATTATTATATTAGGTACACATATTATTATTGTAATTACAACTGTAATACAATTGACTTCGCACTTTACTAACAGTACGTTCATAATTCACTGATTTCCACACAAAACTCTTTTACACAGTTGCATCTGTTTTGTTTAATTTAAATTTAATCTAAGCCAGCAACTTGACTTTTGGGTAAACCGATGATAATATTAAAACGTTCGCAGCTCTAATAACTGCAATAATGTATTCAAGAATTGAGGTAAGGGTCCATTTTAGCATCCAGATGGAGAGCTCAGGCATGTGGACCATATTTTATATTCAACAATACGCACTGTAGGTCAGGTGGTAAACCTCACCATTAAATAGTATTTCAAATAATAATGAAGCAAGTGGAATTCACACACAAAATTTGGAGACTGGCTTGCCTTCTCGAAGAAAAGAAATAAATAAGAACAGACAAGAAAAAGGATGGAAAACTAATTAAGTGTCCAATTTGCTACTCGGCCTTCAGTTTTGGTTTCACTTTTCACCCAAACAATTTCTACGCGAGAATTTTCCATTCCTTTCCCATTCCCATCTCATTTGTATTTATATTTTCATTTGTAAGTAAGGATACATGCCAGGAACACAGTGCTTATTCCAACGAATTCCAGTAAACGAGTTAATAAGCTTTAACCCGATCCCCATCCTATGGTCGCATCCGAATTCCTTTCGCCACTATCCCTTCCCCACGAAACTCTACTACGGAATTTCATGGAAACTGAAAATGATAATGCATAATAAGTTGAAGTGAACTAACTGTATGGCTCTAGAATAATAATAATAGAGGTAGTAATGTTATCCGTACACATCATACAGAGTAGTCAGAGTGTGAAGTGAGAAAAGCACACACATCTCTCACTCTATTTACCAATGCCAATGTGTATACACATACGTACGCATATTATTTAGAAATCCACAGAGGTTCTTCTCTAACAAAGTAAGTAAAACAGACAATATGGTAAATTCTGTCTAGTTGTGCTGCAGAGCTAGGAAAAACGAGAGAATAGCTGAAACCATTGCCAAGGATAGTATCAGATTTCATTGCACATCAGAGGAAACTTATCCGGTCGGAATGTTTTGAAATAATCCATGTCTGTAGATATTCCTCCCGGTTGGCTCAGCGAGAGACCTAATAGAACATTTATATGCATAGTTTCTTTTCCTTAGAAAAAGTGCCAAGAAGCCCAAAACTGAAATGAAATGAGTGAAGCCAGCGAAGAAGCTACTTCGCTTTTCTGAAACATAAAAACCTTACTAATATTCCAGTACTTAATGGTGGAGCTAACTAAGCCAAAGTGAACTAAGTACTTCACTTAGTCGCTGCTCGGATCTCACAACTTTAAACCCTTTGTGTAGGTAGCGCGTACTACACAATGCACCCATCTATTAAGTAGTGATGTACATATGCATGTGGTCATGCAATTATATCATAGCCCTGCGCGCAGTTCATTTTCTACTACCAAGAATTAGACTCGTGTTTAGTTTGCATACTACTGGAAATTTCCCAAAATATCTGTATAATCCTTGCAGTATTTGCAGATATACTCATCATGCATAGACATCAGGAGTACGCGCAGTTTGTAAAACACTCTTGGGTACGTTCACTTCACTAACGACTAGACATTTGAGAAGAGACTTTGATCTCATCCCATCTACTCATGCCTAATCAACTTGCTCTTTTATCTCGACATTATTTTATTACATGTTTGTTACACATGTAGGAAGGCATGGAAAAAACTTGAAATTCACAAAATTGAATAATTGCCCTCCATTAGTGAAGACATTCCTTTTCTTCCAATGCAAAACGTTTTCTCCAGTAACAAGCAATTTTGCGGAAGCTTCAATCACTGAGCACTCCTGCTATCCTCATTAATAGTTAATGTGATGTGAGCATTTACATTTTATTATCTAACCACAAAAAACTCCACAGAATAAAATTGTGTTTAAGACTTTGTTAAAAATGTCTGTAATTCGTACCTTCCTTCCAAAATTCACCATCTCATAAGCAATACTACAATGTATTACAAAGTTGTAACAACTCCTCTCCCTGGACTCTCTATTTCATTTCCATTCCACCAAAAATTGTTCCGTAAGTACATGTGAGTAGGTAGTTGTACTATAGGATAATGTGTGCAGTCCTTTCGCCTTGGACGTGATTTGCCTACCTTAATAATATTCTTTTATTCAAATATACACTGTTAACTCTAGGAGAGGCTTCCTATATATCTATTAGGCACGGATGCGCTCTGAAGAGCACAATGGATTTGAGCCGCGTGAATCCACAATGCGTACAGGTGTATTTTGGAGAGAGAAGTAATGCTAAAGCAGTTTGTGTGTGTGATGTGTGTTAGTGGTAATGATCCTTCGACCGGTTTACAATAACAGCAATAATTGGTCACTCTGTCGACTATTTGGTTGTGCGTACTATGTATTGCACACATACATGTTACAGTTAGTACACAAAATCAGTGAGTTTGTAAATTACTAGTAAATATGTATAGTAACTAAAAATCATCAGTGATTATACAAATTTCCTAGTTAATATGCAAATTTACTATGTTTCACAGAATATGATATGTAGAATCTTCCTTTAAATATTGAGTCAAACAATTTCAAACAAATAATACCTAAGCTTGGATTTATATTGATTTTTCAAGAGGATGATATCGCATGAGTTGTCCGATAGATAGAATTAATACGCTGTCGTACACAGAAGCCGGTTTAAACCTTTTATTTTAATTTTGTTATTTTCTCAGCTTGTTTTTGGAAACATTCATGTCAGAGGTGAGTTGGCATTGATTTTAGAAATGCCCAGCTCAGCCAAATTTTTTTCCAAAAAAAGCCCAGCCTAAAATATTTCCGAAAAAAATGCCAAACCCATTGGTTTTACCAAAAATGCCCACTGCCCATAGTCTCACTAAAATTGGCCAGAAAAAAGCCCAAAAAGTTCTAAGGATGTTATAATTCATAATTGTATGAATCACCTGGAATTAGAAGGTATCATTAATGCATTGTAGTAGGTACATCCAATAGGCAGATTCTCTTATGTTCAAATAAAGTAATAATAGTGGTTAGGTGCGCATGGTTAGTATCACTCCGCAAAAGGAACAGGCAAAAGGAATTACGTAATCTTGGATGGTTTCGAGGCCAAATTGATTATCTGTAATTTTAGACCACATTATATTTAACCTACCAGCGTACTGAATTACCTTAATTTGAATTAGGGGTTGAATTAGATTTTATGATCCTGGGAATCAGAAATTCAACAATAAGGCCGAAATTTCTTCGATTACATTCCCCGAAAATTAGTGAATACATCACATTTTCATAGATATCTATCTAATATAAGGCTAGATACCGAATGCTGATATGAAAGTGAATTGTTGTGGATCAGGGTCTTCGCGGGCAACAAAACGAACTTGATGGTAGAAACTCGTACGAAGCCGCATAAACGTGTCGCAGCTGGGCACTGGGGCCTTGAGGCCCAAAATTTCACTGGAGGCCGGAGCCCTAAAATTTTACTGGAGGGAGGCCCAACGCCCAACCACAAGGCTATTTCCTACAATGACATCAGTGTATAGCACGACTGATGACAATAAACTCGCATTTATAACCGTCGTAATTATAGGGTATGCTGCATGCCCATCTCTGCTCAGTCAGCACATACTTTTTGTAATGCTGGTTCAATCAATAAAATGTATGCAGGAATTGCGTCACGAAATCTGTTCGCCCTCACTGCATGATATAGTCAACCATAGCACCTCTCCCGTCTGCCACACATAATTTTTGCATGATCACAAATGAGCCAGCAACAGTCAAAATGGTGGATTACATAACAATTCAAGCTCTAATGCGGGTATGATAGCCCTACCCTATCCTTTGTCACATTTTGGAAAGATCGTATGTGGTTCCAAGTGTTGCAAAATAGATTAAATAACGTATATACATAATAACGAATTAAAAAAAACTAGCTAAAAGTAAGAAAAAATGTTGAAATTGGTAATTGTGAAGATAAAAGTAAGAAAAAATGTTGAAATTGGTAATTGTGAAGATAAAAGTAAGAAAAAATGTTGAAATTGGTAATTGTGAAGATAAAAGTAAGATGGCTTAATATCTCAAAAAAACTACGCTATTGGTGAATGGGCAGTGGGCATTGCTGTAAAATGCCCAGCACATTTTTTTAAATGTCCAACCCGAAAATTTGTCAAAATAAAATGCCCAGCACATGGCCATTCATAGGTATTTTTGAGTGCCCATTCACCTCTGATTCATATGCTCTTTTGAGTCTTTTGCCTGTATTGTTAGTGTTAGACACATATCTACAATGTAGATGAATGTAGCGAAACATTTATTGACTATTTAATGACATTTGACTATTATTTATTGGTTGGTTCGTAAATTCCTTTGCAAAAAGGAACCTGTCTAACAGTAGGCATATTAACCCCGTCAAGCTGCCCATGCAAATTGGACATCATTTCCTAGTCTACGTGCTGATCAAGGGAATTTTGAGTGTATGCCGTGTAGACAAGGGACGATAAGGGCGGTACACAAGCTGCCTATATTGATACCTGCTGCATTGTGGCGTTGCAAATGACCTTCGGTGTGAGGCGAAAAATGTGTGTGTGAATTTGGGTTTCTTGGCTACATTTACTTATCTGTTGAGAGGTCGGATTAATGAGTAGGACGGTTGGAAATCTGACTAATCAGTGGTCCAGTAAATCTGTATAAAAGGGGAGCTGGCAATACGCGGCTTCTATGTGGGGTGCGCCCTACGATCGTACTCCCTGTAGTACATATGTACGAGTATGCACTAGTTACTATGTAAAATAACTAGTAAAGATACAAATTTACTAGGATATTTGTATAATCACTGATGATTTTAGTTACTATACATATTTACTAGTAATTTTACAAACTCACTGATTTTGTATACTAACTGTAACATGCATACATGCACACATCATCTGCATAATACATAAACATAATATTATTCAAACAACCTAACCTTGTAGGAGGTTTGACGAGCTCAACTCTTCTTCGTCACAACTTTCGAGCACATTTGAACGATGACTATACACATCACCTAAACATCTATCCATTAGCAAACCTAATCGCACTCTCTCTCTCTCTCTCTCTCTCATTCTCTCACAAAGATATAGTAACCTACGGTTCTTAAACGAAAAACACGTATCATTCCTCAACGCTCTCACTCAGTCCCTAGCCCAAAAATTGCCATAACGTCTTGGGAATTTTTCAGAGGCAGGCTGGCAGCTGAATAGAAAACGAGGTTCTTACGAGAAGATGTCTCAAATGACCAAGAATTATTACAATCCATGTAAAGTCAAGTAAATTGCAGACTCTTGTCTCAAAGCGTAAGCTTTACCATTAGCCGTTTAGGCTGATGTGAACGTTCAGATGCCTTTCTTATCTTAATACGTAGAAGTGAAGTGGTTTGTAGTCAAGTAAGTACACACAATTGTGTATGAGAAATACAAACGTTCGGCAGCAAAACAAAATTGTACCTAGTGTAGTATCTACGATGGAAAAACTAGGATTGATAAAACTTGTGCAGCAAAGGCTAATGGTACAGTACCACAATATTGTGTGTACGATATTACAAAGCAAAAAATCATGTAGGAGCTAGTAAGTAGTTGGGATAGTATGCAAAAGCATAATACTCACAATAGCACGTAGGTATTTACATTAAAGCACAAGACGTAAATTTCAGTCTTCGAGTGAATCCCAACTATTTTATTTTCCAAGGAATACACACAACACACATATGTACATTTGGCTCTCTTTGGGGCTAGAAGACTTAGAGTTGCCTGTTCAAAGTAAATGTACATATATGATAGAGTCCTGCCTTGCCCCGGCGCTTGTTTGGTTTATAGCCCTCCTTCCATTTTACCTCAAAGTGCTGGGATGGAGTACAAGAAAACTTTATGCGAAGATGCAGATTGGAGATGACGAGATTTATATTCTCCCTGTTCACTATTCCTGCAAATTCATTTTTACTGAACTACAGAGATCCTAAACTGGTCCTGTCTTAGCTTGTCCTTCTCAAAAGGCTTGTCTTCGCTTGTATTTATAATTCTCTCACTACATTACTGATGTATACTAAGACTACGTTACAACTTTTGTATACGTATCTGCAACAATGCATAGTATTCAATGTACGTAATTCAATGTAATGTAACTGACAATGAACGCTGGTTTGCCTTTCGGCAAATTTTAAATTTCTTCCTTACTCAGGAACGTAGCGCAGAGAAGTAAAAAGCATAAGTTACAACTACAACCTTATTAGTGGAACACGTAGGCAGTTATTGGCAAAAATATACTACAGATAGTATTAAATTTGTATACCTACAGATAAAGTGTGTGTGACTTTTGACTTTTTGCAAATTCGAGCCAACACAATGGGCCATATCTCCTTGAACAATGCATCATATCATCCTACCGAGCTACTAAATAGTATTCATGTGCAGCAAAAACTGGGGTTAAGAACAAGAAGACAACTTATGGCTAATTGAAATCATCGTATTATTATGCACCACATTGACTGGAGTTGTACCTAGGCTGCGTTCACTCTGGCCCTCCTAAAAATATCTCCGTCTTAATTAGCTGTCAAAGTTGGAAATCCCAAACTTTTTAATTATACACCTTCATCTTGCAAGTAAGGTATATCTCTTTGCAGTGCTCGACTGTTTAGCCAACGTGCTATTACACTACATTACCTAAACACAATTACACAATGTTAACCCAACTTCAATATCTCTTTCATGCGTCGACTTGACTCACAAGTCAGCTCGATCCTTCACCGAAGCCTTTTATACCTTATAATATACCTAGTGGAAGGTTCTTGCGATAAGAATTGCTCACTGCATCCACATTGGTATATAACCCTATGAGGACATTCAGCCAAGACGGGGGAAAGGAAAAAATTGCTCAAGTTGCAATAATTCCTCTAATTAAAACTTTAGCATGAGAATGGGTGTGAGCTGCCTACACAAAACTCTAGACTAGTAGAATGCTGGAAAATAATATCTGTCCTGTCCTTATATTCATTTCATATTAATGTGGTAGTAGGAAATTAAAACATAAAGTTGTGTAGTATTACATATTGGGGTGTGCATAGTTCTTACATGAAAATGTCGCTACTATTTATTACAAAGCTTTCTTTCCTCTACCAACCGCCGTCACCTCCTTCACATTCCCAAGACTGTCATGTCAAATATGGTCAGCTCTTACTTTTCAAGACAACAACATCAACATTGATTATCCATCCAAATGCACATGATGCAGGTTCCGAGCACACGCAATATGTATACATAACCTGCATATATGAATAAGTGATTCAAAGTAAGGCAGAGCCAGTCATTCTATTCCACTTCAACTCCAGTCCGATTCATTCACCCCATTAGTCCACTAATAAACCAATAAATATCGATGGAAGAGTCAAATTTTTGTCTCGCATGTAGCATAAGGCGATTGTTCCATTCTTCTCGCAGGATGTAGGTCACACTTTTCGAGGAGAAAATGGGTTTTCGCAATAATTCATTGTAGTCGTGCTCTGCTCGCTCATTCATAACCCTCTCATGTCTCATTCTCTGCTTAATAGTATATGTAATAATGTCGAGACGTATTGACAATAAGATGTCTACCATAATCTATTCTCCATTACAGTAGGTACATGGCATGGCCTGTCTGGCCTCTTCTCTCTCTCTCTCTACTACATACAAGTGTTATGTAAGAAAAGCAACTTTCTGTATGACTGCATGGCTTGGGATTCTCTATCTCACTCAATAACTAGAAACATACAACATTAAAGCTCATAAACTAATACCATATATTTTCCTAGCTCATTATTCATATTCTTGTATACCGTCACATACTGGCACACCGAACCCGAACAGCCCAGACAACTTTACAATCAGAGATACATATTCAGCTTAGTAACTACAGAATCTTACAATGGTATCCTTCCAAATATTCGGCGCAGTTGCTCACATATTACATTGTATTATTATTACACAGGAGAACAATTCTATTGGCAACAATTTAAAGGTAGTTCTTATATCATACTAGAAGTAATGCTTGGGTTGAACGTGGAGTATCTGTGTACGTGGGAAGTTTCTTTCTCATCGTCTTAAGTTTCGTTTGCCTAGCTAAATGATACATTAGCAGTCCATAAAATTCAAGCTAATGGCAAAATCATTGCGCCATAAACAAGAAGGATGAGTTTTACTATGAAACGCTTCTACGCTCGCTAGCCACTAAATAAAATCAAATGGAAGACTTACCAAAGTTACGAGTATATGGACAACTTTATGAACTAAAATTACACTCGAATGTACAATACCTAATGTGTGGTGTTTCCGTACTCTTCTGTGCAGCAAAGTCATTTAACTTTACAATTGACAACGAACTGCTGCAACGATTAGCACTGCATTAATGTTTTGCTATTTAGGAGCACCACCAAAGGGTTATTGCAATGCACTAGAGTAGAAGTGCACTTCAGTATACCTTCGCTGTGTGCATGGCAAAGAACATCTAGACGACCACAGTGAATAATGGGCAAAATATGTTCATGTACATAGTGCATAATGTACGAATTCTCAGAGTGGGACGAAGGCCGGCATAAAATATTGTAATATAATACAAGACAAGAATTGAATTAGTAAAAATTAGCATGAATGACATGAGAAGCTGTATTATGCTCAACATCAGGTAGGGAAGACACGACAAGACGACAGCCGCGTCACACAACTCGCTACACAGCATACGGCAACCAGATTTGAGAACTACACAAGTGTGAATGCGTGCTGTTAGGACAGGGCAGTCAAATCGCCAGTCAAATCGCGAGATTTTTGTTGAGAAATCAAATGTAATGAAATAAATAGGAAGTGACTGCGATGCAACGAATTTGGTGAGCGTAATGTAATAGAATGTAGTGTTGTTTGATGCGACAGGAGAACAAGGGAACGGACAGCAGCATCTTCGTTGTAGGTAGGAAAAAGAAGAAAGAGACATTCAAAAAGAAGATGCGAAAAAAATGTTTATGTAGTGATATTAAATGTACATGAAGGTACATCATACGTTCAGGTGACTCGTGTTTCGTGTAGGACAATATTGCATCAGCCATTGGTTTGTACATGATAATATTTTCTACTTAATGCTATACAATGTGCGGGATGTTGCTGGTAATCCAGTCTAAGAATAATGCGCATATAATGCACAGCGAGAAATTTAATGTCCATGCTAATAATTTGCTTTTCCCTCTTTCTCATGTGCTAATGCGTAATTGTACGTTTTCAGATATATCTATTCCTACATATATGAATTGCCATGATCCTCTAATTGTAGTACCTATTACTGTTTAGTATCTGTGTAATGTTTAATGTGACTCTATACTGTCTATGTACACAAAGTTGAGGTAAATGTGCTGTGGAACCTGTGGAACAGAAACACATTTAGGCAAACACATTGTGTCTGCGTGTATGCTGCCCTGTCCTCTCGTTTTTTGCATACTGAACCATAAGAACTACTACTACGTGGATTTAATTTAGAGATTCAACTGTGAAGAGGTAACTTGGATTTTAAAGTCGTTACTTTCGTTTTCTCCTGAGGCTTCTTCTTCCTCAAGCTAAATTATCAAAAAGAATGACTCGTATAACATTTGGTTACTTTTTTGTGTACCTTCTATTTGTAACATTTACAGACACAACAGGACTTGGTTCAATCTGCCGTACAGCACACTGACACATTATTGTGCTCAAGAACATTCTAAATTGTATATACTTATTAGTGTTGTTTGTTATTAGGGGACTAGACATTTGTGTTTGTTATTCGTTAGCATCTCTATATATCTGCAGGCCCAAAGACAAAGAGCAAGTGAAACTATCAGTTAATCCAGTCATGATGGTGCACAGCAAAAACAAGATTTCTTGTGTGTACACTTTTATGAGTTTTGTGCAAAAATTTAATATGTAAAAAGGGACAAAAGATGAAACGAAATGACTAACATTGTATCCTTTGGGTTGGTCAGCCTGTGTAAAATCTAAATAAATCGAATGAGTCCGTGTCATATGACCATAAAAACAATTTTGCGTCTTCCCCATGAGTTTGAATTCAATTTACACCACAATGCCAATTCTTTCCACATTTAAATAGGAAAGTGTAAGCTAACTAATTGTTAACCACTCAATGAAATGCTACATAAGTATTTGCTGTCCACTGCTTCTTACTGTGTGTTCCGTGGGGATTTGTTATTGTCTATTTCCGCATTCTAATCAGTTATGAATAAGAACTTTTGTGTTGGGATGCAATTTCAACGATAATGGAAGTGGCCGTACAAGAAGACCAAACACTAAAATGAAACCTTTTCCTCGGTATAGTATACATATATATGTATATTTCCATTATTTTATGTTTTAATTTATTGTTTCTTGTTTAATTTATTTGTAATTTACCCCGAAACATTGTTACATATTTGTATTTACATGTAGTAGTGCATAGTGATATTGTACAAGCACTTCTAGTTAGTCGAATGTACTAGTGTGTGATTTATCGTGTCAAAGGTTAAGGCTTTGTGCTGTGAATATCCCATTGTCATATTTATGAGTAACTCATGACTCGACTTGACTCGGGCCACGCACCGTACTATCAACAGCTATGGCAACTTATCTTGACGTCTCCCTGTCTTATTTATGACCATTTTGTATTCCTCCCTCCTATAGGAATATTAAATGTGACGACTTTTCTCCAACTTGGCAGCTGTCAATGACAAAGCCAAAAAAGTGCGATTTTGCAAAAAATAACCACAGTTTGAATCAGGGTTGTAAATGGGAAACATTGCCGGAAAGTTGCCGGAAATATTCCCAAAATTCCCGGGAATTTTTCCGGACCTCGGGAAACTTTGGGAACTTTCAAAGCATTTCTATATACACATCATGTAACACTAAATCAGCACAACTAAGGCGTCAAATATAAATCAAAGCATTTGTGTCGACTAGAACTGCCTGTTCCGTCCAAACTACTTAGATTTAACATTTTATAAAAGTTAGTTTATTTTATAAATTCCCTTTTGTTGATTTCATGTCCTCCACAAAGGAAA
>JABASC010003643.1:0-13623 GCA_019776185.1 Plutomurus gul
CTCACTGAAATGAAATGAATAGTTAAGTTTTAATGACCGTTAGATTGTGCCTTTTTTCATAAGAGACTAGTAATTAAAGTTCTTATAAAATTAGAATATTTAATTTTCGTATATTCATTCTTCAGTACAGGGCTTTTCTTTATATGTATGTGAGTCTATTGACTACGGTTACAGCAGGAAGAGACATTATTTTTTTGGCTCAACTAGAATTTATTTAGCAACTAATCTGATAAATAGAGTGGAACAAATTGTTAAATATAATCAGGATAATAAAGAGAACCAAAATACACGGTTGTTTATGACTCTGTACAGCAGTCAGAAGTTACAGCACAAATGTACATACACTAAATTATTAATTAACGTGCAAATGTGTGCAAGCATCGTGAGCCATTTGTCTACATTAGCTATGTAATATGTAATTGATGTACAACAATAAAAGGATAAGTTTTTTTAGTAGTATGTGAAAGGAACAGATTTATCTAAGGCTTCTGAGAGGTTGACTCCAATATTTTCGTTTTGTCTTTTAGCAAATAAACTGAAATTTGGCAAAAAGGCTGCGGAAGGAACATTCGATACTCTCCTGGGCAGAAGTATTCGCTTAGGTTTTACTGAATATGAGAAATCTTGATGATAAGCGTTCGAAACTGCCTTTGTGATTGGAGGTTGACGATGGTGATACTTGGCAGGAGTTGGAGGTTCGTATACAAGATAAGTCGCTACAGGATCGTGACTTGATGGATTGTAAATAGAAGGGTGTTGATATGTTCGTTTTTTCTGCTTGGAGGGTTCCACATTTTCTGCAAATAAATATGTTATCAAATTTGTCTAATTATTTTTCATTTCAAATGATGCAATTTTATTTTCCGATTTACCTGAATATTGATTAGTTGGAATATCCGATGGATGATTCACCGCGTAAGAGATTTTCATTTTATTTTTCGTGGGCCCATACGCTGCTGAGTGTGTTAAGTCCTTCTTAGCTCCATATGGATTTAAATTTTCTGGATCTGAAAATATGGAAAACTCTACGTGACTAACTGCGGCTGGATGCGCCAAAGAAAGGGGCAAAAGAAATAGTAAAAAATCTATTCTGCACTTCATTTTTGCTCAAAAATTATTATATGGCAACACTTAAACAGAATTCACGGAGAGGCGGACGCCCGAAAGTGAATGGTGGAGTCTCTGCATTTTAACATTCTTATATATTTAATCCTCCGAGTTTACGATGACGTTATCTTCAGCTTCACAACAGCGATCGCATTATGCAAATGTTCTTTAACTGATACTGCCTTGTCTTAACTAACAATGTACATCTCTGAGATCAACGTAAAAGTATTAAATTACTACTTGATATTTTGTCTCCCACGGCTCTTACGATCATGCGGCATAATTAATCTTCCTCCTGAATTTTACTGAATATTTTAGGGTACATTTACCGAGTGCATTATGATGCGCCTGATGGTCTAGCTCAGAAACCAGTTCTGCAGCTTGTGTGTTTTACATCGAATTCTATAGGAACAAAGATCATAATGTGCGGAACGAAAAGTCTGTCCTATATTCCTATGGTCTGAATGAATACTTGATTTAAGTGTGTAGATTGTACAAAGTCGCAGAGGACAATAAAGGACAAAATAAATTTACGAATCTGAATGTAGTAGTGTTCATCCTAACTGTTACATTTAATTTCCATTTTTCGGAGATCTTGTACTTATTGTACATAAATTCCTTAATTTTCACATTTAGCATAATTACGAAATAGCTATTCAGAGTGAAAACTGCTGTTACCCGTGGAAAAAGTGTTGATTTGTTTTGTGACTGACCATGAAATCGTTGGACACGCACAAGTTGCAAAGCACATAAGGGATTGTATAGTTTTTCACGAACTCGTTGCATGTTGGTTGTGGATATGAATATGACGGACGGACATTATAAAAGAATTACCTATTCACAATTGTGAACTGTGACACCTGACACATACGTGTTTGAGAAAGTACAAGCATGAAGTCACGTTCGTGTGTCAAACCACACCATGCAGTAAAATTAGTCAGTCAAGACAGAATCAATTAAATACAGGCAGATTTTTAGGAGAAACTTGAACTTTTGCCAGAAAATTTTCCATGCACCTACAAGTTGTAATGTATGTCTTTAATTCAGAATGAAAGCATAATCACTAAAGTATTGCATGCAAGGGCAAGGCTTTTGCAGCATTGTTTAATCATTCTGTGTTTAGTAATGAATAGTTTATTTTTGCTAAAATTGTTCATCTTGCATTCGCACATGACGCACATAACTTTAGATAACATGTAAAAATAGCACAAACTTTATTAAAACATTTAGTGAACACGATGCACGGCAACAGTACGTACATAGAAACTCAATGGATGGATATATCAATATTGTGAATATTACTTGCATGTACTCATTCGTACATAATGCATTAAAAAATTGGTCATGACTCGATAAGACACATCTTACCAACCACTAACCCATTTGTACATTTTAACCACGTCGACGATATTTACGGAAATCTATTTCCAAATCTTGTAGAGAGTCGAGAGTTGTTGTACCTGTAATATTATCGGTTATTAATCTTTCTTCAGTTGGTACAATCAAATGAGGCAATCTAATTTCACTAACTAATATAGGTTTTTGTGGTGGACTGCTTTGTACGTCCACCAATTCTGCTGGAGAATTTGATAGTGCGGGTGGTGTAACATTATCTTGATTTTCTTGTTCAAGTTCCACACTTTCTTGCTGCATTTCAGTTTGCACCGTTTCTTCTGCTGCTGGAAAATCTGAAATTGGAGTCGTACTTTGGATTCTGCTTTCACTGACGCGAATTTCCTCATCTTGTTCCAATGGCGGAATTAACTTGGGCAAAGAAACTGTAAACGGAATTTTAGTGGAAGTGGAAGCCTACAAACCAGAAAACAAATTTCAACAGCTATGATTTTATTTTATTTATTTTGCAGATATACAGTGTGCTCTTAGAGAATCAATCAAGCTTAAGTAAATACTATAGCATAGAAAATTTTGTTACAGGATTCTACGCTAAGGAAAGGACCAGATTTTCACAATGCAAACGGTGGGTGACGAAAAGAATAATGTATTCCGACTGAAATTAAAATTGTGTTAGCGTGTCTCACGTAAATTCTTGGAATATTTATTCTTTCTGGGTTTTTGGGAGAGGAAAGTAGTGTCTCTGTGAGTATTTTATGTTAATATTTAGATTAGATATAAGTATTTGAAAAATTGACATATTTCTAAGGGCTTACATTGAATGTTGAAAATTGTGTCTTTACTTTGGTAGTGGTGGTGGCAGGTGTAGTAAATATTTGGGTTTCACGGAAAGGTCCAGCGACAGAAAATTCAGTAGGCTGTGGCTGAGGAGGATTAATTCCAACATTTGACAGTATAGTATACTGATGCGGCACAGAATCATCCTTATGATTAAAATTAATATTTATAGTTCCTATATGAAAATTGAAAGATTGTCCTCCTGGTTGTGACGCTGGAAAGGAACGACTCTGTTGCAAGGTTGCCTGAAGAATTGCAATCAATTGTTGAAGAGCATCTCCTCCTGCAGGATTCGAACTAAGAGTGGAATCGCTAGTTTTATCAGAGAGTCCCCTTTCGTCATTAATATCTTCATTGTATACAACTTGTGGTTGGTCATTGTAAATATTAGGTGTTATTTGGGAAATTACAGGACCAATGGAACTCTTGGGTGATGTCATAACGATTTTGTCTTGTTCGGGGTCTTGAGGTAGGATCGGAGTCACCAGAACACTGTTTGACGGTGTACTAGTTGAATATCCGGTTGGAAGAATTGGAGACGGCGGTATGTGAACTTGTGCATCTCCAAGATTATCAGCGACGCTAGGGGGAAAAGTTTGGACAGGTCTGATGTCCGAAAAAGCTGCTGACTTAGGGTTAATAGGAATTTGAAGATCTGGATCGTTGTAATCGTCAGTTTGGGGAAAAACCTTATCATGTCCTGCAGATTTAACTTTTAAATCTTTTGAATTTGATCCATTTGAAGTATAAATTGCTGATGTGGTGGTAGGGTCGTTTTCTACATCAGGTTCAAAGTGTACTGGTGGTAAATCCAAAGTTTGATCCTGATCATGTGATTCCTGAATCTGTCGCTGTCGTAATAGTTTATTTACAGACGGAGAAGTCACCATTTGATGTTTGTCTGTTTCTAAAAGCTCCACATATGAAGACATCTCAGTCGTCTAAAATTAATAGCAAAAATCCATTATAAATGTACTTACTGTTCATAATAAGGAATGAATAATTTACGAAATGAATGTTGAACAATTTAAGGTGAAAATTACGGCAGAATTTTCAGACAATGCAATTTCATAAGGAGCAGTTGAGGTTGCCATTTCATAAGCGTAATCGAATTCCAAATTAGATGTTTTGTGGTCCCCCACCCTGTTCTCTTCTGCAATTTGACTAATTTGAGGTGGTGGTAGGAGTTCATTTATACGTTTAATGCCTAAAAATTCTTCGTTTGTGTCTTTAAATCTTTCATCAATAAGTTGTTCAAAATGTTCACCTTGCTTTAAAGAAGGTCGTGGCAGGGGAAAAGGTTGGGGAAAATCACCATCAATTTTTTTCAACAGATTAATTTTTTCTGGAATTATTGTTGTCGTTGTTCTTCCTGTTGTACTACTGATTCTTACATTAGCTGTGACAGGAAGGTAGTGTTCACTTGGAGAAGATGTTGAATTTTGCAATTCTGTTGAAGAATTTTGCTCAACTAAAGTTTTTTCGGGAATTTGAACTTCTTCGTAAACTGGTTTGGAGTATTCTTTATAAATGTAACGAAAATTTGATGGAATAACAGATCCAGCAATAAGAATTCGTGGGTGGGAAGGCAGTGACCAGTGAGAAGCATCAAAAGTTTCCGTTGGAGATGGTTGTCGAAGTTTGAAGAGCAAGGGGACTCCTGGTACTAATCGATCCACATCCTTTGTACTTTCAAATATGACTGCCGGTAATACCTGCTGCAATTGTTCAGATGATGGAGAATTAGATCCATTTGGAAGTATTACCGTTGGCTTTACAATACTCTCAGAAGCAGCTAGAGTATCCCCTGCTGAAAAAAACAATAGATACGGATGCATGATCAGATTAAATCTCTCGTATTATATTAAAATTACATAACTGCAAAAGTAAGGCTAACATTCCATTGTTCACTTGTTTCCTATTGGAAATAAAAGTTATGTATAATTGCGAGATGCATTGAGTGTCGTAACAGGAATGGTGAAGGGGGGCACTAGCCTTTGCTTTTGTGCCACAGGAGACCAACTATTTTTAATTTTAACAGAAGGGGAGGAATAAAGTTTTTAACTAGGGAAATTATTTTTTTGCAGAAAAGGATTCTACAGAGTGATGTAACTATAATCTGAAGGTCGCTGTCGGTGAGCATATAGAGTCTACTAGAATCCTTGCTGTGATCCTTTCGAAAGATTTTGTTACAAATTAAAAAATACTTGTCTCTCTTCGTTTTAATTGTATTTATTTTAAATGAAGACAAATTTTGCTGATTGTAGTCAAATCCATGATCATAATTTTTAATACGATACATGCAATAGTTGTCTAATTTTCTCTCGCATTACAAATTATGTTATTTTTTTAGTAATAAAGTGTATTAATAGATACCCGTAGCAGAAATGTGCTACAACAAACTAATTTGAGCTTCAAAACTGATTGGGAAGCTGAAACTTGAACTCTTTGTGATTTGTGTTCTTTATTACGATTGTGTAACAAACATGCAACATTCGTATTATGTACACTCATTATGTCACGTCTACTTAATTAGTTGTACGCGTGCACATTTCATTGAAAACTCGTCTTCCGGCTTCAATGATACTACAACAATCGTGACTGCATTCCACATAATCCCATAATTATTATACTTTTTGTACTATTAAAATTCATAGGAGCCAAAACTTTCAAATATTCATCACAATACATACATATATCTAAAAATCATTATTATATTTAACCTTAAAAATAAATTACGACTTTATTTTAATGGAATTTCCGTGAAGAATCTCCGCTAAATTACCTCCTGCATCTTTAAAATTCCGTCCAGTAGGGTGATTAAGTGTATATCCATATGAAACCGATGGCAAATTCGAATCAGAGTTTTTTCTGGGGAACAAGTTAAATAAAACACGACTATAGCCCTCTGGAAAACCCACTGTCTCACACAGCTTGGTATTAAAACAATTTTGCACGATAAAAAACACGGCGATATGGATGAATAAAGAATTTCGTGTAGGAAGACAATCGCACAAAAAATGCATTTTGACAGTAGGCGCACCGAGGAGTGACTTGATCAGAATTTTCGGCTCTTTGTTCCTCTTGCGCGTTTCTGCATTGCATTGTATCCTCACTTCTTCTCATTTGAAGAACGATTGAGTGTACTCAATCTTCTCATTTTCTTGTCTTAATTATCTCGATGTTTATTGTTCGACACACAAAAGATTATCCGCGATCAGTTAGGTGCTGTCGTTTTCCTTCTACATTTTTGCATACACTTTATTTTTTCAACGATAATTCCCACTCACTCACTCTCTCGCTGACATACACCTCTTTGTACACTAAGAATGCAATTGTATACAGTGAATTCAGCAGTCGCACATTATAGCGATGGTTAAATTAAATATACTACTTATTGTTTGTTGTGACTTGAATCTATTTATTAAATTACACTTCTTATCGCCTGCACTCCCATAATATACTATCTCCGAGAGTTGTTTCTTTTACAGTAAATCTTCTTTCCTGAGTAGCTAATTTCAAAGAAGACATAACGACTGGCATGTTATAATGAAGTCTCTTCGCTCTCTCTCTCTCTCTCCCTATCCCTCAGCAGTCAGCATGCCAATAGTACAGATAATGCTCAAGGTCGAGAAAAAATTCAAACTTTTTATTAACTCTCTTATTGCCACTTGCAACAATGATTTTAATCAGTTACAGAGTGCAAGTACACGTTCTATTGGGTATGTATAGTATACTTATTATAACTGAACAGCCAATAATCAGTATGTTGCACACGGATACCACATTTTATACGCCGCATTATGTAAGTGTAGGTTGGTAAGCATACAAAGGTAGAGTCTGTACCATATTGCCATATATTTAATATGAAAGAATGTAGAGTGTGAGTACCCCCGTAAAAAGGAGAACCTGTTGGAATAGAATTGCTCATATTATCGCCGTCCGAACCCAAAAGTTGACCTAGATAGAAAATATTACGACCTTAACAAGTGTTTGCTCACTTTCCTTGCAGGGGTCTCATCTCTGCTTGCATTGGCAGTGTAACTTGTAGTATTTAAGATTAAATGAATATTAATTACAATTAAATCGTGTAATCTACTTGACGTTACCCGACAGTTCATTATTTGGATGGACGTCTCATTGCTTTCCTTTTCGATACACGTGACGACGTTCCTTGCTGTGATTGCAATGGTACGTAATGTCTCCTGATAACGTGTGCATCATTGTGAACACATGTCCACGTCTCATTATGCACAACCACATCGATCTATTAGCCACTAGAGATGAGTGTGCACAATGCAATAAACATACCTATTTCTGTATTACTATATATCATCAATATCTTGGAAATCCATGCAATTTATACATTTTGTTGTACATATTTTGTTGTACAGATGCCAGAATTTGATCAACAAAAAAAATTATTGATACTTATGTAAGCATAATGCAACCGTTGACTGTTAGGAAAGTCGTATAAGCGTACATAAATTAATAATTCATCATCTTTCCTTTGGCAAATGCATGTGGTGGACCTTTGACAGCGTATTCACATGTAATTATGCTGACATGCTACAGTAATGCATAACACGCGCATGCATTTCTACCATTCTACTACAGTGAAAACTGATTTAGACGCAATTCTTTGGTCAAGGAGGAGTTGTTGACGTAGGCAGACATAGTATTGTATTGTAAGACGCAGCTAAAACGCAAAAAATGTACTTTGATTGCCTCCTTATTAGAATTCTTATTATGACTACGACTTTGACTACACATCATCCTTGAAATACAAATCTCACTATCATTGATACATCGAATACCATAAACCATACCTGTTGTAGCCACAAGTACCTATACACAAAGATTTTTTATTCTTCCTCTTTAATTGCTTTGTGATGCACTGATAACATAGGCATGTGCTTTGTTTATTGTGAAAAATGTACAGTATACTTGATTTATATACATGTACTCACATTTAATAGGCTGATCGACTGTTGTTTCTATGAACCAGTGCTCACATATAGTTCTAAAATGCATGCATATTTACTTATATCTGTCAGAATCTATCTATATTATAGAGTACATTCACACAAATTATTGTATACTTAACATATAATTGAATTATAATGTTAGTCATTTATGGTTTGTCCTGCCCTGGCTTTGAATCGCGCATATTGCATGCTATACTCAACAGTACAAATGTACATGTATTATAAGCCAGTGTAATTGTTTAGGACAATGTGCAGTTGTGTTCAATTACGTACTTGGTGTTCAATATTTTTTGCATTTGTAATTTCACAAGGAATGATTAAATTCAAGAAAAAGTGTGAATATACCTGAGGAATTTGTGGAAATCTCATTGTCAGTGTTGATTCAGGATTCATATGCCATCCTTGAGAACGTAAGTATGAGGTGGGTGTGATCGGGTACTTTGGCTTGCTTACCCATTCTGTGCACTTATTGTTAGAACCGATTTAATTATCTAATTAGTCTACTCTACGTAGCAGTGAAGGATGCTCTACCTTTTTGATCTTATCCATAGAAGAATTTATTTATTACGCTAAGGTGAAATGATATGACGAATTGGGAAAATTGAGAAACAAGCCAAAGTTATGCATAACCCAGTCAAAGTCATCCAGTACTCGAGCCGCTCTGCCTATGAATCATTAATCATTTATAAACTGTATAAGGAGAATGGAAAATCAGACATACATACATGTTATCTGACAAATTGAATGAATACCTGGCCCCCAGAAGAAGCAAACGAAGCAAACCCCAATGATATTAGTGTTTCAATTCATGATATTCACCCTCCCAGAGCCCGAATGCATGTTTTGAGTTTAGGGTTAGACAGGTTCATGGGGTTAATGCTTCTTCAATAATAAGATTAACAAGCAGGCTGAGAAGCAGAACGGTGAACAGAATTATGTACTCCAGGCAGAGAATTTAAACACATGGTAGGTATCCTGATATCCGTGATATCCTGATAATAGTAAACTCGGTGTTCACAGTACTATGATATCATTTTCACATGATATATGGTATGTATATGGTATATATGGTGTATGGTACTCTACTTCTGAAATGAACCTGCATTAAATGTACCCTTGTATAACTGAAGCTGACAATCCAAGCTGAAATGTAGACTACGACAAAGGCAAACGCATGAAAAATGAAATATTGATTATATGCATTTGGCACATATGAAAGCATTTTAGGCGACAAAACATGTAGATCCAGCCTTGCAACAATCCCTAATTTGTACAAATGCGCCAATAAACCAATCCTACCTTGTCGCATGTTTATTACACTAAGCAACAACAAGTTACATTGTTATATGTTCGTCAGACTGTCAGTAGAGTACATACATACCAGTACACATCGTGATGTATTGTTTTGGAGATTCCACGTGGCCGCGATGATAGTATTAGGTGTTGCAGAGGATAAACTTTCGTCCTATCAAATTGGCATTGCAAGCAATGAAGCATTTACCCCTTTGACTACACCACATAATGCGCACTCCCAATAATTGATGCATAATAGATGACCATTATATACAAAATATACATGTATTAAGAACCTGTTGCAAAAAACATTGATGGTCAAAGATCTTTCTGAAATGCATACACCCATCGAAACTGGCTGTGTGGCCATTGAACTGTCACTTTTGGTTTATACCTACCTATTCAGTGTCCATCCATGGTTCGTTGAATTAGAGGAGTGCCACTCATTTCATCATTTCGTCAAAGGAAGAGAATTTAGACAATAGAGTGTAACAATAAAAATAATGTACAGTAACGATATACACTGAAAAGTATTTGATGTAACACGAGCAGATCTAAGATTCCGAACATCTCCATTCCCATCACCAAATGAAATAGAATAAATTAAATTGACAAGATATGTAATATATGGAGATTTCATTTTTCATCGAGACACAGCAATCTTGACAAAAATATAAACTGATAGATGCACTCGCTGGGGTCTGGGGTACAAATCAACATGTTGTACCCCAGAGTTGAAAAAAGTGAAATGGGAGATCTGTGGATTGAGAGAGACTACCTGTCTATTTTATATATATACTATTGATAATTGTTATATGCTTATGCATGTGTATTTGAGTAGAATGTATTCATAAGTAACAACGACATGTCGATTTGTTATCTATCAAAATGTTTCAAGCAACAGAAGGACATAGAAACAATGAATGCAATAATATAAAAGTAGTCTAATTATACACTAAATATTCAATCTATGTCGGCAATAAATTGTCTCCAAAATAATTGGATTAGAGGTACCGTTTGTTTACTTCTTATTTATGTAAATTGCCATATTATACATACACTATTCGAAAGTACAACATTATAAGTCAGGTCATGCAACAAAGGTTAAACACTTACTAGTAAATTATAGCGAGAGGAAAAAAAGAGAGGTATGGATTACTATTATAAGTCGTAAAGGTAACCTTAATCACCTGCAAAAAAGGTACATTTAATAAAATACCATAATTACTACTTTGGAGGAGGTTCAGCAGCAGAAACAGTTGTCTCATCTTCCCCATCCTTCAAATTAAGGTTTTCAGCCAAAATGTCCCACTCTGGAGGAGGTCCAGTGGTGGGGGTGATGCTGGAGCTAATACTGTCGCCAACTGAACCAGTGGGGGTAGTATCAACTTCGGGTGATGTGGTTGTGGCTGCACCCTGGTCGAATTCATCAGCGGCTGCAGGTACACGATCTGTATTCTCGTTGGCAGAAGGCAAAGAAACATCTGTGGAGGCTCCTCCAGGGGTCAGGATAGTGACTGGATATTTTGTATTAATGTCATCTTGAGTTGGGGCTGCTACATCCTGTGTTGAAGAACTAGAACTCTCGCCTGGGGTTGGTTCAGGGGACACGTTTTCTCCAGCTGTACGATCATACATACAATAGATTTATGTAGGTAGAGATTTAGAATTCAATTGAGTTTCAGGGAGCAACACGAGTCAGAGAATACTTTTGAAAGTTTCACTATGTAAATTAGCTAACCTTGAAAGAATTCTTCTTGTGAGTATTCCGGTTTTTGCACTGTTTGTTCACCAGTTGAAAGGGATGATTCCAATTCGGGATTAGCACCGCTACTGCCGACACTAGAGTACACGATGGATGGAATTTGCTGGACAGCACCCATGTCGATACCATAAACTAACGCTGCTATCTCTTTGTATCGTTGGTTTTGTGAGTCAGAATTAAGGGACAATTCTGAAGGATGCTGTTGTGGAGGATTTTGAATTGCGCTCGGTCTTTGTTCATAATGATTTCTGAATGCATTGTTTAGTTGAGCCACGAATGCAGAGGGAAAATTTTGATTTTCCTGTACCACTTGGTTAGTGGGCTGATTAGAGGGACGATTATAAGGAATAACAACATATTGTTGCTGTTGTTGTTGCTGGTGATGTGGGGGGACTTGGTGGGGGTAGTCAAACGGATGCTGAGTGTATGGATCTCTCACGGGTGCTGTTTTGTAGAGGTAAACACCAGGTTGGGATTCGGGTTCTAAATAGTAAATTTATTTATAATTTATTCTGTGATTCAATGAAACATAATTTTAAGAGTTCTTTATTGAGGGAGTAAAAGGAATATAGCAAAAGAACGGACTTACGAGATTGAAATTGGGCATAATAAACTCCTTGTTGTAAGGGATTGCTTGAATGTTGATACAACTGGAAATCATTTGCGTTGTTGTCCAAAAATGGGTTCGGTTGGTGATAAGAGAAATGTGAATATGGACGTGGGACAGGACCAGCAAACACACACGAACTCACCAAAACAATTCCCCAGATTGACCGCATTTTCGGTGTGGATTTGCAAAATAATTCCAAGGAAGTGTGATAATATTTAGCGAGTCACGTCTGGAGACCCTGACACTCGAATATAGACTAATTCCTGTTGGGATTATCCTTTTAAGATAATCCCACACTCAGTCATGTATTAAGGTAGTTTGTTTCTGAGAGAGCCAATTGTTCTGATACTGCGGTCATACCTGTTCAATGTAATATTTTAGCATTGCATATTACCTGCTGTTGATGATTTCATCTAAGACGGACTTATTTCTTCGTATTACTGTAGTATGTATCTTGAAGTGGATGCCTACAAAGCTTGTAGCCCAATATTGCCAACATCTCATCATAAGCGCTTACGTAATTGCAAACCCATCTTCAACATCCTCGTCAAAGATTCTTTTCAAGTCAAGATCCGCTCATGGAGTCGATTTTTTGGCGCACCGCAAAAATCGCTACGTTTGTTACATAGATGAGTACCTTGTACATGTGGGTTTATTCCTAAATGCAGAAGTGCATGCTATGTAGAAGAGCTGTATTGCTTGTATACAAAAATTTGTTGCTGAATCTATTCTTCTCCGCTTGAGAAAAGCTACTGATTAAATGCAGGTGAGGAGCCAGGTGAGACGAGATTGGCTGCTCTCCGACACGTAGGTTTAGATTCCCTAAACCGAATACAACAATCGACTACACATATCTGGGATAAATATAATTTCTTTACGCTACGAGTCGGTTGCAAAAAAGTTGGATAACAATTCTTAAATTTAAAAATTCGTATTGAAATGATTTGAGTCGGAGTTGTGCAGAATCATTTTGGCACGTGGTTCATTCAACGATGATAGGAAAGGTTAATCATTAGTACAAAGTACACGGTAGCTAAGTATTAAATTCAGCCCCATGACACATGAATATTTCCGTTTCCTCTCTGTGTTATAATTTTGACCAACCTGGTTAAAACCGCTTTTACCAATGCCCTGGACAAAATGCAAAAAAGTGGTAAAAATCCCAATGATTGTTTAGTATACGCTCTCTAAAGCGTCCGGATTACGGAAAATCCGTACTATGAAGATCTAGAGATAAAATCCATTGTACAAAAGCTTGTAGCAAAGATGCATGCAAGCCTCTGTGTTTAGTGTTCTAACTGCTCTAGGTACGATAATCTAACTTCTTACGATGGCTTCTTCTTCCATGATCACTTTTATGTATACAGTCAAAAACTCTTTCTTCATATATGAGCGAACTTAAGAAGGCGAGCCCCTACAATAAATTGCAGCAGTGTGCATAATATGGAATGGTAGACAGCGTAACTAACTGGAAAACCGGTTTCTCGTTAACATCTTTGAAGTCTGTTTGATGTATACACAGCACTACGCCCATCTTTTCATTTAGTTTACATCAATACTTTGCAAATAATAGACTTGCAATAGTATTGAGAGAAAAAACACGAAACTATTTGAAAGCGAAACTTGGAAGCACACACCAGGAGTGCCGTGCAAGGCGAAACTATAACAAG
>JABASC010003644.1:0-13620 GCA_019776185.1 Plutomurus gul
TATACGATTGGAAACCTTAATCATATGACTTGGTGTACTAGAAATGACATGAAACCGTTAAATACCTGACAGGATGAAATTTTGTGTTCTTTTGGTATGATAGTAGTCAGTAGAAGTTCCCGAATAAAAATTCAACCGGAAAACGAATGTAGCCGATATATTTGAATTTGTACTCCCGAAAAAAATACAAAAATGTTTGGACACACCCCTAAACTTTTGAATTTGACACTTAACTATAGCCAATGAATTACCCCAAAAACAAGTTACAGTGGTCAGTTTTAGCTGGAACTTATTTATATATTAATTGGATTGTCAAAGTTTTTAATTTTACTTGGAAGCATCTACACAATCAAATTGCATAATTACAATATACCAATGCCTTTAAATGTCACAAAAACTTAATATAAGCACAAAACATGCTTGAAGATGGTTTAATAGGACTAGGAGTGGCTACCACCGTTATTTCAATTCGGTAACCACCATCAAAGTCTTGAACAAAACAAGCGTAAGAAATAGACTTAAAATCTAATTTCAGTGAGCTACTTGGAAAGCCATAAAAGTGCTCTGTGAATTAAATATGAGAATTTAGGTAAATTTCTATTATGTAAATCTAGTTATGGAATCGTATTTGCGTAATAAATGAATTACTCATGATCTTTCATCTTTTTGTAAGATTGTATATCATGTAAAATTTTCGTTGGCTTCACGTTAGCTGTAGTGGATTTCAATTCAGTGTGTAATGAAATTGAGCCGGAGCCGAGCGCGAATAGGTGCTTTTCTATTCATATACAAATATTCAACTGCAAAAGATTCAGTTTATTTTAAGCTCAGAAGTGCCCTTCTTTCTCCCAGAATGGTCCAATTATACACAAGTCACAGCAATTAAGTTATTAGTAATTCCATTTCGTCAACACCGCAGATGTGTATCGAATCTCCTTTGTTATAAAATACTTTATAGTATCTTTATTTAAATATGTATTATGATCAGTTACATTTAGACCAACGACTTGCCGACTGATTTTGTTATATAGATCGTATCTTCGTATCTTCCCCTAAAGATTTAACGAGTTTTAAGGGAAAGCAAATACAGAGGTGTCATATTGTAATTTTGAAATTTTAAGGAAATATAAGTGTTTTTTAATCAAATCAAGTAACCATGCACAAAAGAGTATACTTCACACTATTTAACCTTCCATATATGTATTATGCGTATAATTATAATTAAATTAGATAAGGTAAAAGGCAATGACCACAATTGGAGCACCATATAGGACATTATCAACCTGTGATTCATTTAATCTTACCACTTAATAATGATAAAAGCAATAGATCAAAGTAATATGACCTTCACCCATAGGTCAAATGGATGCGGCTAGACTCAGCTAGAGGGTGATCAATCCCTATAGTGCAATATTATCCACCTCATCCTCAATGAATGACTGTTAACATTGGTAATTGAATAATCGGCCCAATTATAATTAATGCACTCTTCTATCTGTAATACAACTTTTTCCAATACATCTTAAGTTGAGATTCAGGTGTACCTATTTAGGTAATTAAACTTTTGTAAGGAATACAAATTATAGCAATTATGTTTCCCAACACTTCATATCGTACGTACACCTATTTGTCACTTACCTAGTGCATGACCAATGACTGTTTCCCTAGTACTAATTCTTATATAGTCGAGTACGACATGTATAAAACAAAATATTTATGAAGCAATACATGTATGTACTAACATTCAGATTAATAAAATCCCTTTTTTTGGTATATTTATTTTAAAATGTAGCTGATCAAACCATCCATGTAAATATTTAAAACAAATTTTTAGTTTCCTTTAATGAGTGTTTTGAGTGCATTTTCTATGCCCCTGTGTAAGAGAGATATCTTAACCTATTTTTCTTTAGGCTTATCTTTTTACATATAATATACTGTTATAAATGTGACTGATCCGTTCTTAAATAATACTAAATGAATGTTACAGTTGTAGAAATAGAATCGGTTTTATTGGTGTTTTTTTGGAAACATTATTGAAAATAATAGAGTGAGGTACTAATACCGTTCTGATTAGATAATTGTAAGTGTAAATAAAACATTTAATCATCACTGCTTAATTGAACTTTACATTATATGATATCCCTTCAACGTACCAACTTTTTTGGTACAATTTAACATCTACGCTATTCACTTTCATCAGTTATCAACGTTTAATGCATCAAAATTTCCCCATTAATCGTTTTTATATCTCTGACGATATAAACTGAGGAAATGTAACTGCAAATATCACTTTCAGACGTATTCGGTACTTAAGAAAAATGTTAATCTACCCATAATGAGCATGTAACATCCATTGCCTTCACTAAAGTCATTAAAGAGAACTAATGACAATAAGAGTATTTTAATAGCTACAAAGTGTAGGAGTATTGTAGCACAGCATAGTAACTCATCATTTATAATATGTGAAGGAAACGCACGTAGTTATGTATACAATATGAAGGAGCAGTAGAGACAGACTCTAAAACCATCATACTACAATTATTAGATTACCAAATATTGTGGCAATGTTGCAACTTGGTGGGCTTGTTCCTTGTCAAATATAAATGTGTACATAAACAACGAGTCCAATATACAATGTGTGTGTGTGTGTGTTACCTCAAATCTCGTTAACTTAAATACATATTGTTCAATGGAATATATGGGGAGAGGTGATTTAGCTAACAAACAGCTTTGCTGGAGAAGAAATAGTCCATTTGATAACGAAGCATGTGTTATCGCATCTGCTCCGTAGAAATATCTTATATCTTAGCAGCAGGGAATAAAAGTCAAGTCATTAAGCAAATCCTCCAAAGTGAGCCTATAGGGTGAGAAGGGAAGGTCATACACCTTGAAATGCCTTTAAGAATAATATTATATCCTCCTCCTCACTAGCTCACATCGCATCAAGTCGTACCTAGTAGTAGGTACATGATATGAGGCATCTTATCTTTAAAATGTAACTACGTATATTGTAAAGTAACTACCTAATAACATTACAAACATACAAACCACAATATGACACTACTACTCTTCATACAGAATATTTTTGTACGTGTCTTGCTTATGTAAGAAGAGAATATCTCTAATACAATAACTATAGGTCATAATGCTATAGCATAATATTAACTATACGTATGTAGTTACATCAGTATTTGTTGTATTATTATTATATATGCACAAGTACATTGTATGTATAAAAGTCCTTGGTGGCAGACACAGCATACTCTTTCTTACTTATTACACATTTACAACTCTGATGGAATAGAAGCGACATGTAGGCAAAGAAACTTAAAATCCCAGCACACTGTATACTGATTGAACTATGACGTAACCTAGCGAGGACTCTAAAGGTAATTCATTCCAGCAAGCGAGCGAGTTTATACAAACCAAGTTAAGGGGGCCGTCCAAGTCCAACTCCTCAGAACGGTTCATGTGCTTCTCTCACAGAACAGTGGAGAATGAAAGCAAACTATAGGATTCATTGTTACCTGGTGAAAATTAGACGGGATGGTACACTAAGTCGCACTAAGTAAGTAAGCACTTACTGTAATGCTATTCTGCCTACCACTGCCAATTGTAAACTATAGGTAGCTAGCTCTCTGTCTTTCTCACTCTCAGCCAAGCTAACAATAAGCTGAAGATTGTTCAATAATATAATCTGAACCGCATCTCACGCTCACTTAGACCAGATCAAACCAAACCAGGGGCATACATGCCCACTACCATATGTACAGAGAAAATGAGAGCATTTCAGAAGGATTTTGTCTTGAAATGAACACATTCGTTCGTACGACATACAGCGTATGTCCCCTATACTTGTGTGAGTGTTCAGTATGGATATACCTACAATTAGGTGCTGCTGCTGGTAATGTGCACTATTCGTTTGTGGTTTCGTGTGGTTTGGACGTTATCCGCTTGAGCTTGTTGCACGAGAGTGTAAGCTCCCCGTATACAATTTCAGAACAGATGAGCAAAACAGCAGATATTACATACTACATATATTGTATGAAATTGTTACCTACATATCCAGAGCTTGCGCTTTTTAGTACATTGGTATATTTACCACAGAGATGTAGTTATATGTCTCATGGAAAAGCTAATAATAATATTATATAGTGGAGACGCTGATGCTGTGAGGAGTAGAGTTACATATAAATTCCGCTAAAGATGTAGAACGAGTGTTGTTATGTCCATTGGTTTGGTTTGAGGCTTTTAAATAATATGAAGCATATTAGGATTGCACTACATACATTGCATTACTAATACATACATGTCGCGTAAGTATTCTGTGATATGTACATATAGCTACTGGCAATACAAAACATCTTTCTGAACTCTGCTTCAGTGAAGATAATCTAAAAGAGTGACGTGTAGCAGCAGTAGTAGTTGCGTTGGATTTAGTGTGGCTCAGAATATCCGACCAGATTTACATACATACTAATATACACAGATAGTATAGTATGTGCACTGTGCACGTATGTAAATGCTTACTATATACACATATGTACACACATACAGTGCCTACGAAGGGAATGCCCAGAGCACAGAACAGAACATACGGCAGGGATACTTTGGTATAATACAATGTAGAAATAGTAGTTTTGCTGAAATGCCATGTGATGTGGAGTAATGCAGCGAAATGGTAGAGAGGAGAGAGAGAGTGAGAGAGAGAGGACTGTGTTTTGCTGTATCTATGATGGAAGAACGGCCAAGAGTGACTTTGTGAAGGTACATTGACTTCAGTGTTCAAGTTGCCTCGTGCTGGAATTCCGCCGAGGATTCTATTGCATTAGGGCTCGCTTCCTTTAGCTTATGGAGAGACTGAACTGAACTACGACGAGTGTGACTGCAATACAAGAATAGTCGCTCTGGCTCTGTACGTAGTGGCAGCTCTCAGGGTAGACTCACGAACGCCATACCAGACTTAAGATTAGTTTTGTTTAGGGGAAAGCCCCTTGCATATTGGTTTGCCAGTCTTCCATTCGCATTGCCTGTGTAGGTATAGTGTACTTTTGGTACTTTGTCGCTATGTGTGTTTTTCCTTCAGTTCAGTTCAGTACACTCGACTCAAGTCCGTGGTACTAATGAAATGACGATGATACCGGACGGACGGCAAACGATGCGCCTGACAAAATCCACAGCTCTCAGTTCAGCTCACATACACACAGCCTTGCCTTCCTTGCCCCTTTAGTTCTTTCGTCCCTCCGTTCTGTCTGCCCTTCAGAGTTCATGCAGAGCTCCGAAGGGTTGCCAGCCCAATTTTTATACTCTTTTCTGTACACTTACACGCCTACGACGATTGATTTGCAAGCAAGTGCGCTGCAAAGAAATCCATTCGTACCATTTCAACTTTATTCTTCTTCTCAAAATTACAAATCGAATATTTCTCTGCCGACAACATTTGCTTATAAATTAGTTTCTCTCGAGTAATGTATTACATAAGTAACATAATAGCACTGGCTATACGTTGCTCTACTACGAGGGACACTTTTATTACGACACTTTCAAAGCGTCACGTCAGTGCAGTCAAGTCGTAGCGTCGCCACAGAACAAAATCACCAACAACTGTTTACATACGACACAACCAATACGTAGTATTTCTTATTTTTTCGAGATGGGCCACGATCGCTGTAAGGTAAAATCAATTCCACACTTACTTTTGCCTTTCTACCTCGCTTTACTCTAGTAGTAGTGTGTAGTAGTTGTGTGTAAGTAGCAGAATTATTATTGGTAGGTATGGCAGTGGCATAGACTCACTATAGTATACTCTATACTGCAGACTCCACTTTCATTTTTGGTCCTTCCATATCCCCCAGCATGTTGCTAGCCCTTTTAGTGGTGGTGGTGGTGGTGGTAGTGGTGGTGGAGAGTGCAAAATATATGTATGTACTATTGTTACACAAAGGTACACTACGTTCCACACCAGAATTGACATTGAAACGACATTTAAGGTAGAAAATGGGGAAATTTCCAAGAAAAGAAAAGGAAAGTGTTCTTTTTGTTCTTTCATATTTTCGTGTAGCCTACGCCTACAGCATTCACAGCTAACGGAAGTCTCCTTGAGAATGGGAACGGTGTTGTGTGTGTCGCTGTCGCTCTCCTTCCTACAAATTTACATACATATATCCTTCTGGGCATGGTCTTTTATTTCATATTCGGTTATTTTCTGTGTGTAAGTGCCAGTGAGTTGAATTCAGTCGAGAAAAAAGAAATGGTACTACTAAGTAAGTTGGTTGTATGTAGATGCCTTGTCAGATTAGATTGTAGTACTAGTACTTTCCTATTGCATTATATTTGTGCAGCCGATCCAATACTAATAGAATGGAACACAAAGAGTGAGAGAGAGAGAGAGAGAGAGAGAGAGAGTAAAACATGAAGATACGTGCTAAAGTAAACGAAACTAAACTAAGGGAAAGTAGTCGAAATGAGAATATAGTTCAGTTCAGTCCAGGAACAAATGTTTTTTATTGATCGTGAGTCGGCCGGCGGGAGGGCTCTCTCTCACTGGCTAAGGCATGCAGTGCAGTCAGGCCATATCATTTCTAGTGGTGTACTGCCACGGTACATCAGTAAGTAGTGGGAAGGAGAAGGGAGAAAGCAACTTGCCTTGTACAATGCAATGCTGCCACGGTATTGTGAGCATTCGTGTGCAGATAGATATGGAATGAGTGAAAGGCCTTAAATGAAGTCACCCTTTCCTTGTCTGTCTGCTGGGCTTATCGCCTTTTCTTTTTGCTGGTTAGGGGTTCTTCCCTCGGAGACTCTTCGGATCGATAGTTTCGTCATAGGTAGCCTAAGCAACGCCGGGACAGGACCGTGGAGCCTTCCTTCCCGGCAGATAGATCGGATAGGGAAGGAAAGGAGAGAGCAAAGGCACTGTCTCGAGTCTGTCGACTATGACTTGACTACATTTTCCTGTCTACTACTACTCCTACGTTTGGCTCCCTTCCCCCTTCCCACTCGCTTCTACTATGTACTATGTACCTTATCCCTGCACTCTCTGTGTCGCGTCTTTTCATTTGGTTCTCGGTCGGTGTATACTTTACTTGCCCGAATTTCAGGCTCGTCGACGAGCCAAGGAAAGTTAATATGTACTACTGTAGGCAATACTTATGGGGGAATTCCCTAGAATTGAAATACATTCTAGGTTGTAGTAGGATCTGTCTGTGTACAGAGGGATTGGTTTGTTAAAAGGAAAGGCATGCTGCAAATATTATACATGTTCCGGCCCTACATACATATATAAAGCAACTATGTATTATATTTCCAAGGAGTCGATACCTTCACTTTATTTTCCGGCATTCTACTTACTACTTGGGTAGGATTTAGTTTCACTCTGTTGAAAAAGAATACCACTGGAAGCCACATCAAGGTAGTACATTGAGCTTAAGGATATTAAGGAAGAACTTGCAGTCGGATACCATTCATCTCATTTCGTCTGCTTCAATACAGACTCAATTTCTACGTTGTATTGTATAATGCTTCTAATCAGGATTACCTATCGTCGAATACAATGAGGAAGGTTGCTATCATAAGGAGAGCACTATGGGAAAAGTTGGATTCTCTTCAATTACGAAGAAGCATGCATGATGTAACAGTATGAATTGAATGTATGGGCAACAGCAGCATATGTAAGCTAATATGTAACTAAATTATGAAAGTTGAAAAGTATTTACAATTTATGGTAGGAATTGGAGCAAGCACTACTACTTTTGCAATAAAGCCAGGTAGAAGAGTTGTCCATAGTACTGCCACGATGGCAGAAATTTAAATAGATAAAATGCTGCCATTTACATATAAAGTGGAAGACTGTATGGAAGACTACATAATATGGAAAGATGCTGACTCGTGTAAACGGATTTCATTGTTCTTAAGTAAAATTAATACAAAGTTTGGCTCCCTTATTGGATCTATTCAAAGATTTGCATCTATGACTGGATGATGGTGTGGTGTATAACTATATAAGAGAAATAATTAGCTGTAACTTTCCAAATATTAGCACTGCGACCTAATTTGAGGCTCTTGATTTTCTTGAGAACTTGTTATGACCAGTTCTGTAACAGCAGGATGAAAGACGATTGATTCCTGAATAAATTGAATTGAACTACGTCTTAAACTTAACTTTCCTTCATTATATTGTAACGGCATGGTTTGGATTCTGTGTTCTAGGTGCATTGTGATATATAGTCGCACTAAAAAGTCTTTGAAATAAATTGAATTGAACTACGTCTTAAACTTAACTTTCCTTCATTATATTGTAACGGCATGGTTTGGATTCTGTGTTCTAGGTGCATTGTGATATATAGTACGCACTAAAATGTCTTTGGCCCTTTCGAATTACCTATATGTAACGTGGAATTACTAGTAATAGAATCATATGAATTCATTTGTCACCTGTACCATCATTGTTGTTATTGTCAACTTTAAGCTAAAATTATTACCTTCCCCCAAGGATCAGTTTCGGAGACACTCGAGCGCTTTCACTCGTTTCTCTCTCTCTCTCTCTCTCTCTCTCTCACTTCATATGTAAATGCCCGTTTGTGTGTTTGGGGAATACTAGATGTAAGATGTGTCGTGAAGGAGAATACCTGTTGCAACATTGCTGCTCCTTTGTTTGTACATTACTTTTGTATGTGGATGTAGTAGTTCTATTCTATTATGGCCCTGCTGTTTCTTGGCTTCCCTACAGATATGATCATATACTTATTTAGCCAAAGTATTAATTTATTTCCTACTTAATCTTAATTTTGTACATGCACATTTACTAACGGTTTACATCTGGGTGTTTTGTATTTGAATTGAACTATTTATTAAAGCAAGAAAGTCGTGTATACAGATGATAGTAGTCTGTAGTAGAAGGTTGTAAGTTGTAACTTCTATGAAAATTAATTATAGTACACTATGGGAGCAGAAATTTACACATTGTACAGGGTACTAATTTTTTAAATTTTATTTTATTTTCAGGACTGCTGACTGAAGCTTCTTCATTCTTCCCCCGTTGGGATAAGTTGTAGTCACCCGCCGTGAATATCGGTGGCAGGCAAAGACTCTGCTTTACGTAATATTTGACTTTCTACAGGATCTATTCACAAGAGCTATATCATATTTTCAAGCTAAACAATCGAAAGTACTGACTAAATATGGGAGGTGTTGATCAACACTTTTGCCTTCGGTGGAATAACCATGCAAGTAATTTCACTGAAGTTTTAGAACGCCTTTTACAACAAGAAGCCTTGACAGATGTGACGTTAGCTTGTGAAGGACAAACTTTCCGAGCGCATCAAACAGTTTTATCAGCATGCAGTCCCTATTTTGAAAATGTCCTCGTGAAGAATACCCACCCGCATCCCATCATTTTCATGAAGGATATTAAATCGTCGGAAATGAAAGCCCTTCTTAATTTCATGTATAAAGGGGAAGTTAATGTATCACAGTCCTCATTGTCTGAATTTCTAAAGACAGCAGAAGCTTTGAAAATCCGCGGGTTGACTGAGGGTAGTGATGGAAATAATAGCTCCAGTGAAGGTACAAAAGATGGAGGAGGAAGTGGAAGCAGTAAAGCAACAAATCTAGCGTCCAACTCTGCCGATTCTAGTAGCCACCACAACAATGATTGTGTTCCAAGTCGGAAGAGGCGTCGTGTTTCTACAAGTAGTAATGAAGACTCGTACGATACAGTTCATGTTAATTCAAATCATCAGGTAATTTTCAAAAATCTAATACCCAATTATAGTGTAGCATCAACACCCACAAAAGGTACATACAACAAAATGAATGCATTTTTCATTGACAATACTCGTTGTTGGTGGTGTATAATATTATGTACATAAATGCATTGTGAAAGCAGAGGCAGATAAATTCGGCCTATAATTTAATATGAAATTGTATTGTATGAAAGTAGGAGAGCACTAAAAAGCGATTTTATATAGCTTTGATTATTCACAAAAGTATTGGAAAAGACAAAACTAAACAAAAAGAGTTTGCTCAATCAGTAAAGCTGTAGCAGTAAATTATCAAGCTAGTGAAACGCCAGAATATTGAACCGACTGCAATATTGAGAATAGAGAATTTGATCAACATTTTATTTTTCCTTTAATGTATTTAGGAATCAATGTCCAAAGTTATGGACGGAACACTTCGATCTGTAGATGTAGTGTCGATAACTTCATCAGGAAGTAGGCCTTCACCTCCAGCCTTAATAGCTATCGGAAAGCAATCAGGGAATCGATCGGCTCATCCTAGTCCTCTCGTTAATTCGGACGCAGTAATTGATCCTACATCTTTTTTGATGCCTGTTATGAAAGGGGATTCAGAATATGAGTTTGTCGAATCTAACATGAATGTAAAAGTGGAAGATGATGATGACGATGATGATGATGATGGAATGGATGACAAATATGAAATCGGGTACTATCCACATGCTGCCACACTTTTGGTACTTTTTGCTATAATTTAAATTAAAACTGTAAGATTCAAAGTCAGATATGATTATGCGTTTAATATGAAAAATAGGACAAATCAAATGATGATGACGACGATGATAAAGGCGACGCAGGAGATTCGGATATGCAAAGCTCTTCCAATTTAGAAGGACTTGAAATTAATGACGGTAAGTGTATTTGTCCACTATTATATGTTGTTGATTTACTTGTGTAGTTTGAGTTTTGTTATAATTACTACTAATCAATTTATTTGTTTACCTGTTCGTCTCACTTTGTTTTGTTTTTTTTCTCAATTTTTTTCTCGTTCATTTTTTCTAATATTTGTTTACTGTTTTGATAGTTTATTTCTGTGTGGTACATGTGTCACAATTTAATTGAAATGCAAAAGTGCATTATAGGTAGGCAATAACAAGTACTGTACTTGGCATAATATGAAGGCGAGGGTATTATTGAAACTACTAAATATGTAGTGGTGATAAACCAATTACTCATTACAATATTCTTAGGCTGTGTTGTTGTAGGAAGGGTTATAGCATTAGTGTAACTGTGTGTTTCGAAATTGGAATTGTGCCTGTGCTTCCACAGGAGACCATGCAGTTAGTTGTCTTTAGGTTATTGCTTCCCAAAACTCAGTTTAGGATGGTGATTTATGCGTATATTTTTATATAGTTACTCTGAATTTTCTTTAAAAAAGACGCGACTGTGATTTTGGGTTTTTTACTTGGTTGCAGTTGCAGTACCACGGGGAAGGTCAAAAGCACAGTCTATCAGAGAAAGAGGTCGCATACCTTCGAGGAATACTAGTCTGGAAAGAGCAACTGACATTCCAATTGATTTGCACAAAAATCAGGAACAAAAATCATCTTTGAATGCAATAAGTGTAGAAAGGAGTCAACATGTAGATTTTTTAAAGCGGAAAATGATCCGTCACAGTATACATCCGGCACATGCACAGCCGTCTTCCAGTTACTTGTCCAAAACTTTGAAATGTCAGGATGAGAATATTCGTAATGAGAGTGTCACACATTCTCTAATTCCAAATATATCAGCTTCAAGTATAACAATCAGCAGTGTTTCTCAGAGGTGTCCCGAGAAAGTTATCTGTAGTGCCATGGATAGGCCCAAAAGTAGCGGTCGTAACAGTAGTAATAATAATGATAATGGTAGACTGACCAAAGAAACAACCGGCAACAGCCAGTGTAAATTTGTTTGCTTTTTGTGCAGCCATGAATACCCACGTCAATCCACCCTAAAAAACCATCTTAAAGTTTACCACAAAATGGAATCTTCCATTTCACATATTTAACATTTATTCCATTATTTCTAAACGTACATACATACATACGATAGAAAGCATATTTACAAAAGTCATTTAACATAAGTAAGATGCATGTTGGGATTTCGACAATCATTGTGGTAGTCAAAGCAAAGTCAATTTCTCAGCCTGTAACAACACTCCTCCAATCCAAACAAAGAAATTATTGTTGTATTTATATAGTAATAGCAAATATATCCATAAAATTAAATACGGAATTATATTGTATTTTAGGTAATCTCAATACTATAATGTAGAAATTCTGTTTTCATGTAATTTCTTGGTAATGTTAATACCATTTATTTCATTATAGTAATATATAAACCATATCGATAAGAATAGCCCTAGTTAACTTTTGATTTTCATTATTCAATAAATACTAATAAAGAAACATTACACTACACACACTATTGGTATTCATCCATCATATTTTGTTATTCGCTAAGAGTTACTTGGTATAATGTATGCGCATTCTTTGTCAGGATGTCCTACCATTTACAGTAGAATGAGTTAGTAGAAATGACAACTTTGAACAGGTAGGTAGACATTGAAAGGAATCAATTTAGAAGTGATGCATACTATTTCTAAAATTTTGGGTATTCTTTGTCTTTTGTTTTCGTCAATCACCACTTTCTTATTATTTTCAGTGTTCGTCTAGACGGACAGTGTCTGTCCAAAAGTGTCCAAAAATCAAATCAATTGAATGCTACAATGAATAGACATGTTTCAAGCCCCGTTTCTATGTCCATTTATATTTGGACACTTTTGGACACTTTTGGACAGTGCCCGTCCAAAACTCATTTCGGACGTCCAAAGGCGAACACTCTTACTTATTACCAAATAACAGATCTCACTTAATCCTGAAATAAAATGAAAATGGGTCTGAATCCTTATGTATTTCCAGGGCGTATCTATGGATCCATTTTCGAGAAAGTCAAGGGAAGCCCACACCTTAAAAGATGTAAATTGTGTGGAAAACTGGTCAGAGGTCGAAAGCATCGTTTTGTACATATGCCGGGAGTGTACCGATGCAGCGAATGCAGTTGTGTAGGATTTGGGGGCGTTTCAGCCCCCCTCTTGACCTAATTTCATCAAAATTTTACTAATTTTTCATAAAAAAATATCAAAAAAATTTTTTTTTTATTAATAATTGAAACTTTTATTGCTTTCAGGTGTACACAAGGTTAGATTCTTTGAATTCATTCATAAAACTATGTTTTCTTGTGGATACACAGATATATTTTGATGGGATGATTAATTTGGGAACTTATCAAAATTACTCTTTTTTAATCATTATGAAATACCCTGTACTTTGTCTCTGTTTCATGAAATACAAGTACATGTACGAGTACAACAGTTTGTTATCATCGTTTTGACCGGCTTTCTGGTCGAAATGGCTTATATTGGTCGTTATGGTCGAAATATATTATAACATGAAAGGGATTGCCTTGTTAAACTTACTGGAGTTTTCAGACATCAAAAGTGTCCACACTATCTAAGTTCGACCAATTTCGACCAATATGGGATTATTTGGTCGAAATGGTTAAAACCGCCTAAATCGACCAAGTGGTTGAAACCACCACGACACTCTGTAATAGTATATTAATATTCAATTGCATGCAATGACTTCTTTTGACTTCCATTGTTTCACAAAATATCATTGTGTAGCACAAAATCGTATTCGGCATTATTAGAACAATTAAATGCATTATAAGATCGATGAGTACCTTAAGTGATTTTTTTACTTTGATATTTAGATCAGATAATCTCAACGCGCATGTAAGGTAATTTAAATAAAAATTAGCTTCTGAAACATGCCTATAA
>JABASC010003645.1:0-13619 GCA_019776185.1 Plutomurus gul
AACGTAGTGCTGTTAGCGAAAGACCCATAAATACAAATTAATTGAATTAAAATGAACCCAAAATAATCTCAAATAAAATAGAAACAGTATTTGAAAAGTAACTCTGCAGTTTCTGCGCTGAAAATAGTCTGAGAATACATTTAAAGTGCCCCAAAACAAAAAAGGAAAAAAGGTACTACCTTTTTTAAGATTTGCTGGGTACCTTAAAGGCAAAAAAGGTAAAAGCATACCTTTTTTGCTTTTTTGTTCCCTGATCAATTGCAAACGAACGTTTTAACAACTTTTGTAGAGTCTATATAGAAAGAATGTCGAAATTTTAGACTCCATCGAGTGAATATTTCGGAATTTTACATTATGTACAACTACGTATATAATTCGTTTTATTCGCTCATGCTGCATATTCGTCGTAATAGAGAAATTTCAGCTTAGAATTTGAAGTGAGTTGTTAGTTGGAACGTAATTAAGTAATGCACAGTACAACTCATTTACACAGCCAGTAAACGTATTAAGGTACGAAGGGAAAGCTTTCGCTTACTGCCAGTGCACGTCATCCATCCACGGAGAAGAGTCCAAGCCCTGCACAGTGTACCTATACATACGCAGTAGCAGGCAAAAGCTGGAGAATTCCTTTTGTAATTGCACTCCCATGGAGCTAAAAAGCATTTGCTGCTGCGTAAGTGCACCACAGACATTGTTAAGCCTCTTTCAGTGAAAATAAACATAAATCTCTGATTGTATGTAATCACAGCGCCTAATGCTTTCTCCCGAAGGACTTGATTAGCCCAATTAAGTACAAATATCATTCCCGTCTAATAGGTTTACCCTTTAGGCAATCTTATTCATAAGTACACAGAGTCGTGCCACTGGTTTCACCTTCACCATCTCCCTGGAGTGCAGTCGTCTACTTTCCATCTGCTAAAATCGCCCACAACTATCCCTCTCTTTGTGCGAGTGTTACCATTCACAGTTACAGATTCAATGCGCATAACGTAATATGTACATACATACAATGTGTCCAAATGGATTCATCGAACCTGAATAACTGAAATAATTTGCCCCATTCAGACTGTGAGGACACGGGGAATGCAATACTCGTGTGGCCACTCTCGTATTACACAGCACATGTAGTAATTTCAGTTACGTGTACATCTCCCTACCGAACATATGGGCGATAAGAGAAGGATTTCCTAAATGAATACCATATTAGACGCACTCCAATGCATACTCCCCGTGAGATTCATCTGTAGACTTCCCCTGAAATAAATACATAACGGTATAGTCAATGCATTGAATTGAATATTAGTGATGCGAACAAGACTGTTAATGAAAGCCTCAGGAACATATATACCTATATGTATATAGAAACAAATACTTAAAAGCAAATGTCTACTTGTGTTATAGTGCAAGGGACACGGTTGATGCTTTGAAGAGAGAGAGAGCAAAATTCTTGAGAAGGATATGCCGAAATACATACTATAACTACTTATGAATGCATATGAGCCTACTCAAAAGCTTATAGCTGTTGAATTAATTCAATAGGGTTATTCTCCCCATTTCCCCTTCTGTTGAATTAGCTTCTTAGACTAAATATGGTAGGCAAAGGTTTCATTCACTTCCAATATGACAGGGCAAACAAGATACATTTCACACACACGCTCACTTCCAGTGAAGCATCAGAGAGACGCTTCAGTCAGAGTCTCTGTGTGTAAACAACTTTCATAGCTACCATATTAGATTTCACTTTGGCAAGGCAAATTCCAATTTCGTTCATGGACAGGTAATTACACACCAGTAAGTGGAAGTTCGATCGCTGTTTTCAATTCCCGTGGTTTCCTTTCCATTTTCCATAATAGCAAGTCACACGTTTCTTCTTTTACGAAGAGATTCTAACTAGACAGTAAATGCACGGGACACCGTTGTATACTTTTTGCATCAAACAGACTGTGCAAGTGGTTGAGTTGCTGTTATCAACTCTGTATAAGACATTTATGCATGCCCAGCACAACCAAAGATAAACACATAATAAAATTTTAGTAGCTGATTTATCAACGTACTTTACAGTATTATGATCTTTTTTGAATGTTTGCAATCTCCTCAGAAATCCCTTAAGATTGCCGATTGCAGTACCGATATTAAAGTAGAAACTTAAGCCTTAGAATTCCGAGATGCAAAAATAAATGTGAATACTGTAATAGTGGAGGGTCTGGAGGGCAAGTGATTTCAAGCCCCCCCCCCCTGAAATGTTAACCTGAATAGTGAAGAAGGGCTAATGGTAGAGCCAAATGGCATCAGACCATTATGGCAGTGGTGAGCACCAAATTCTTTCTCTTTCAATTCTTGAAATCATTTCCCATGGGGGTGAATTATTATTTTATTTATACGGAAAGAAAAAATTAGCATCTGGTAAATACCAAACCATCCTAAATATGCATGGTTTGAAACTGACAATGAGTGAGAGTGTCATTCCTTCAGTACTTCATGGATGAAATCATATGCAAAATATATGTGCTTCTTGGGTTTCCATAATATTAACATTAAATACTCAGTACGCGTTTATTTAGATCGTAGATTCATTTGTCAACTCGGTATATTAACCGTTTTCTTGTGAAGCTGTTGTCACAAAAAATTGTAGTACGAAAAAAACCATTTATTCACATTCAAAAAAACGTCTACTTTCTATCATACAACAATAAATACCGTAACCACAGACTTTTTATTTAATACGATGGTGGAAGTTAATGCATAATAACATGGAATTTATAAAGAAGTCAAATTGTCATAGTATACAGACACTATACTATTATTGTACAATGTTAATCATGTCACCTACACCGAACAAACATTATAATTATACATATTATGTACATTTTATCCGCTGCATTACATAATATGTACTACGCTCTATGATCAGTACACATAATATCTGTATTTAGGTTGAAAAGGTAAAAGTTTATTTTCCCGGATAGAAAGTGCATTTAAACTAATTGTGTGAGAGAGTGGAAAAGTCTTTCAGATTATGTATTCGATACCAGTATAATCAGAATCACTGAAATGCAAAGCTCGCCAAATGGTTCCTGTTCATCGTAAAATAAATGCCTTTGTTGAAGAATTGTTTAATCATATCTTGGCTTTGAAGAAAGAAATATAAAACAAACCAGTATAATATAGTTATACCTATAATGAATAGATAACTAATGACTTTAGTTTGTAGATAATCGTATTTCCTTGATTATTATAGGTAGACACGCTGTAAATTGGAATAACGAAAGATGTGGTGTAAAATAATATATCCAGGTACTATTAGTTCTGTTCTTGATAAATTCATTTGTTCACAATATGCGATACAACGTACAACAATAAAACCACTATTCTAGATGACACGCGAAGAAAGTAATCATGCCCCACTAGTGAATTACACGGGTAATAACAAAGGGATCTAGCATCTATATTGGAAATGATAAATTGAAAGTTTGGAGTTCAAATTTTCAGTAGTTTTTGTGGCTGGGGTTGAGTGGGCTTTGGAGGTGGATTGATTTGAGCTTCTGCTCGACTGTTTCCCCGCTCACTTAGTGCCTCCATCAGAGCTCCCACCAGAGTATCTATTATACACACAAAGTAAGTAGGAAGCCAGTGAAATCTTTGCCATGATTTATTTATTTCATTAATAAAGTGTGCCAAAAGTGCCAATCCTAATAATTCCTCTCGCCAGTGAACAAGTTTCGTGTGGATAATCGCACGTGATATGATAAGCCATGTTCATCTTACCCAGAACAGCCTTTTCCAGGTCTTTTGGGATATGACCTGCAGCAACCTCTGCTTCGATGAATCTAGCAAACCGCTGGAGACTGAGTTGTGGTTGCTCTTGCAGTCCTTGAGAAAATAGTTCCTTAGCCAGTTGATAAATTACACCTTCCAAGGAATATTCTCGTAGTTTTGCATCAGCCAGCCGAATTTTGTCCACGAGTTCTTCGTAATCCAAATCCTCACCGGAGACAGCCAAGGTGGATGTTGCGAAACCTTGTTGTGACCCGTCCCTCTGTGGATTTCTAGCCGATTGAATGCCACCCTCTCTATTTTTCCATTCATAAATCCCCGTATCTTTTGGACCGTATTCCATGTCCATTTCTTTTTTCACTGCTGAAATATCGTGGAGGAGACTGCTGGGTCTGCTTTCTCCTCCTCGACGAATCTTCGCTCTGTAGTCACTCCACTTCTACGGAAAGGATTATTATTACATCTATCAATCACATTGTGTGACAGATGAGAGTTTCGTGAATGCTCGTTAGCTTGCATACAAAATGCGTATAGGACATATGTATAAGCGCATGTAACGCGTGTTCTAATGTTCTGTGAATTATGTATAAGGCATAGTTTTAGATGGATGGTTGACTGCTTTGTTACAAGATAATGACCTTCGCAGATAATTGTCTGCATGATGGAGTACATCAAAGAGAACTCTAAAACATAATCTGTTGCTTCTGATATGTACCTTATACGCAGATGCATATATTTTATACAGTTTTCATATGCAAAAACTCAAATATAAGTATATCACATCTCCAAGTCGCAATTTTGTCGTCGTACAAATAAAAGTGTATAAATAGATTTAGCAAGTGTCACACATTTAGTCCTTCAAGTTAAATGATAGCATTACACAATGTCGCAAGCTATTTGTAAATATTTCAGTTATTCAAATAAAAAGATTTTTCATTGTGAAACAACGCATAACATTGACTGGGTAACAATGAAATATTATTATTATGATCAATGAATCTGCGCATTGATTTTTAGGAACGAATTGCACGCAAATACCGGCAGAATTCCTGTTCACTGCTTTTAATAAAATCGCTGGAATTTTTGTTGTAATGTAAAATATTTTGCAACAACAATTTTCTTAAGTTATTCAAAGAATGTCACCTCTATGTAGCCACATTTTGACATTGAATGAAAAAGAATGCCGCTAGGGTCATACTAATAATAGATCCTTCAGTCAGAAACTTGATGTGAGTTTTGTATTGAAAATGAGTAGTTGTAGCAGTTGTAGCAGCATAGAAATAAGTTACAAGTAGTTTCCGTTAAGAGTTACTTACGTCCAACAAATCTGAAGGATTTGTGTCTTGATTGACTAGCTGTTGGCTCTGCATGGAATATCGATTCTTCAGTAGAGACAACTCTGCTTTGACGTCTTCCCAAAAGCTAATCGCATCATCCCGGCTCACCTGGGAATTCAAACAGAATACATTTTATTTTTCTACACAGATCGCTCGCGTGGACTTATTCTACACACACACATCCATCCATTCATACAATTCATTCATACTCTACTCAGCCGCGTTTACATCGCTTGCAGCAAATTTCTACTCTCTTTCTACTTTTCAATTGGCTTTTACATTACATTTCCGTTCGTTCGCCTGCAATTCTAACTTCTACTAAATCCTGCTGAAGCATGTGCCTGTAAATACATTTCCATCCTCACATCTTGTAGGAAATTTGTGTAGAAATAGGAACTACTTACTACATACATGTAGCATTAATTTGAAATTCCGATTTTTCTATCTGACTTTGCAGCAGGTGAACGTGTGAAAGCCTTTGTAAGTGTTACTTGTACACATTTCATAGAACTCTGTTTGAAGGCATACTTATTATTACCACTGCAAATTCATGTATGCACGCACACTTCCATACATATAGTACTTTCATTCATATTTTTTCAATGCAATTTTTTTGGCTTGCACTGTATATGTAACTGAAAATCGATTGTGAAGCGAATACATATGTTACAAGTTGAAAAGATGAAATGAATTTTGCAAAAAACTACATTTTCTGTTTAATATTCAGTGCAAAGTACGAGTACAGATGTTTGTATTAAATCTATATGACGACTCACCAGTCCTTCCTGCATGAAGTCGTTTAGAGCTTGCAAAACTCCCTTTTCGTCTGCTGTCCAAAATATATATTCTGCAATATCCTGTGGGGAGTAGTCGGTATCGAAACTGTTGCCAATGTTGGCGGCGCTGGCGGCGCTGTCATAGCTGTTAAATTTTGGATTCCCCATGAGCAGAGAACCGAATCCGAGAAGTTCTTGTCGTCTTTTGTTCTCCGTCTTGGAAGGTGCTATGAATCCGAAGGTACCCTGGGGAAGGGATAAACGTAGCTTCTCCGAGTTGGCATTGTCACTCAATGCGGGAGTCTCCTCATTTACTTCGTATTCAAATTTTCAAAAACATTAATTACAAACTATTGATTTCTTGACATGAAAAGACTTTCTACAGAACTAAAAATCCCTTTGCCCAGCACTTGTACCATGCAAACTGAGACTCTTTAGTCTACTATTTATGTAGAAGTTCTGCTTTGTATAGAATTCTCATTCGATATGATATTTCACTGAGTTTTCGCTTAGCGAAAACCATTTACGCTTTCTGCGTATTGATTCTCGCTTCCTGAGAGTCGTCACTCTCTAAAACATATGTGTAAGTGGCACAGATGTGCAATTATCTTCGTTGAGTGCAACTGATGTCTAATAATCAGCATGAAGGAGCCAAGGAGTTTTATTGTTCGTTTCCTGTCACTGGCAGGTCATCAGTTTTATTCTGATTGGATTTTTTTGTGTACAGTCTCAACAGCAGAATCACTCCATCTGTTAATGTACTTATCAGTCCAGTAACGCCACATCTACATACGTCTTACTACTATTTCGGCTGCATTTGTATTACATACCATGTGATATAAGATTTCCTATAAACACTTTTCGTTTCAAATGCTCAACTAATTGTATAAGAAGTCTACTAACGAAAGTATATTGGATTGGCGAGTCATACAAAGAAGCTATTCTACTTTGTTGCAAAGAAATGTAATTTAAACCGTTATAATTTTTTATTTGTTTATGAAATTAAGAATGTCATGCAGTCATGCTTCGGGACAAAATTAATCTCAATTCTGTTTACGTGTGAAAAATTGCTAAATGCATGCTCTTGACATCTAATTATTTTACGAACATTAGTTAAAGACTAAATCAAAGTTTACAATTATTTAAATCCTGCAAATCTATTTGATTAAAACAAGTCAAATTAAATTAAAATGTTTAGTTATTTCTGAGGACTAAGGCTGCGAAAGTGAAATGCATTTTAGAGTTCATTTGCATTTTTTCCTTTTCATTATGGTTCAATAGCGTAGCTAAATTCGGCAACCTATGGTTGATCATCTGTACGGAGAAGAATGCCTCAATGATTATACGAGAAATTGTGAATTAGGATATGGGAATTTACTAGTGGAAAAAATGAACGTACTAGTAAAAGAAATGAATTTGTTAGTAGTAAATGAACAAATGTATTTACTAGTAAATCGGAGAAAAGGTTCTAGTAAATTTATGAATTAATTGTCAGTTTTAGTAAAACACTTTGTCAGTAGAAGTTAGGTTAAGTTAGGCGAAGATTTCCTACTGACAAATACATCCGTTACTGAAAAATGCATTTGTTTCATACTATAGTAATTTCATTTCTTTAAAATAAATGTTTTACTGACAGAATCGATTTACTAGAACTTTCATTTCTTTTAATGAAGATTAATTCATACCCATTGTGAATTAGCATATTTGATTGCTTTACCTGGCAATTTCACATTGAGCGATGGTTGCTTCTGATTTGCCGTTGTGGTACTTGTTGATGCAGGAGCCGAATTTCGCTTAATATCCAAATTTGTTGCATCGTATGGAAACTCTTTGTGTAGATCTGTTCTTCCATTTGCTTTAGACGCACTCTTCAAGTTCTCCAATTCCAACTCTTCTTCCTTTTATATGCAATCAATATTTATGACACTATGGTATATGGACATATGCACGAAATCAAAAGTACAACCAACCACACGACATGAAGGCTAACACGATTAACCAACTTATAATTTACGGTAAATTAGTTTGTGCATATAGATATTTGCTATGCTGTGCTGCAGACACCCACATAAACTAACAACTTATTTAATTACCATTAGTGCCGCTAAAAACCACATCATGTCCTTACACTAAATTGACCATAAAATTTGTTGTGATTCAAAATTACAGCACTTTTTGCATACAATTTGTATGGAAATGTTTTGATGGGTAACTGTTTCTAATGTTAACACATTTCTTACGTCACAACAACGAATTATCCTAACCCTTCAAATAATGAGTATTTTCATGCTATCTGGTATGTAGTCATTACTACACAGAAGTTACAATCGATCTAAATATTTTTATAACAAAGTTGCAGTAATATTTACGCGGTCAGAAAGCTGTAATTTTACACTCTACATCTGGGATTGTATTACACCTGAAACCCGCATTTTAATTAGTTTTGGGTTATGGGTTGACTGTCATGTGCTGAAAGAAAAACTTTTGCGTCTAAGTACATAAAAATATGTACTTCAATAATATCGTATAACGATAGAACTGTCGTTTTTAAAGGGTAAGTAATACAATTCATGTATCTAATAAAGAAATAGCTGGTGAAAGTCGCAGAGAAAGCACATACAATATTCGGTTTCTAATGCCATAGTATTATTTTACGTTCAGTGAAGCCGTACATAATGTCCATTGGGCAACCAGCATGAATACGACTGTAGATTACCAGTTATTTTTTCCGTAATTTAATATTGCAATTGAGTGACGAGTCAAAGCTAGTCATTTGATATAAAGGGTTGGATTTCATTGCTATCAAAGTGAACCTGTGTCATGGTGGATTAGATGAACACTGAATGAATTGCATAGAACACTTTTCTTCAAAGAAACTTGTCCTATTGAATATCATCCAAATTAAGTGTGAAAAAATGTAGATAACGGCTTTTACATGTATAAGTACATTCAGTGTATCACAATATAAATAATCGGAGTTATAATATTATATGTAATAAAATACACTGCAATTAGGAAATGAACAGCAGTTGGTTCCACAGGTATAAAGTCACAGCATTTAAAATTCTGAGAATAAGTGTGGGGTACTCTTTACAGGATCGATCATGGGTTGGCCCAATTGGCGTGAATCTTTTCGAAAGACGTGTGTATGTACATGTATCCATTAGAGGTGATACTTATTCCTCTCATAAGTAAAATGATAGCGATTCGGAGAATGCCAACTCGATTGCTCCCTGAAATGTCTCTGGCAGCTGGCAGATTCCAATCCAATTGTTAAAGAGCATTCCCAGAGCCAGAGAGTGCATGATATAAGTAATTGGGTGTCTCATCTCAGGTAGCCTCTTACTACTTCAGTATAATATAATATTGCATTATGTCACTTATGTGAACATGCAGAGTCGACACTTTCCCATTCGTCATCATTTAGTTTGCTCTTTGAGTGAAAACTATTCCAGAGCTGACACTCTCCCTTGAATCAATACGAATTTAGGTGTAAGTTATAGGTGTATTTAAGTGTGCATCTGTAGAATTACATCTTGAATTTATAGTAACTAGGAGTTAGGAGTATATTGCTTCTTTTGCACTGCTTGACTATTTTACACGTGTTCCCACTCCGAGCTTTGAGTTTGGATGAGGAAGAAAAAGTTTGTACTACGCTGAAACAAAGAGCAACTTAATTACGTAGGATCAGTAACGGTTCTACGAATGTGATGGATTTGTTCGTGTGCACAAATAGCGTATCAGTGTCATCTGATAGAATCAGTGAGAATCAAGGTTGTTGCAAGTAATTGGTCTTATTAGCCCTGCCGTTTTATTACTGCTATATGCTGCTGTACAACTACTGCTGCAAGATAAATTGCTTTTTAGTTAAATAATTGGACCATGGACCATCATGAAAGGGAACGGAACGGATTGATGCTTTAGTTTGTTCTGTCATACTTATTCTGAGAATATGATATCAGATTGCAATTTCATTAATACAGAAAAGAGAGTGCAACGCAATTACGCAATCCAATTTGATCTACGCAAAGATAATATCTATGTAGTCTATCAAGTAGGTGCCTTAGTAAAAGTTGGGGAAAAAATTAAATAGCGCGAAAATTAGCTTATTGATATTTGCTCGCGATAATATTCTTTTAGATTGATTACACTTATTTACACTTTGATACTTATTTATATTAAAATAAAAACAATTGTAAAATGACAATTACAAATCTAAATAAATCTAAATAATCAGAAAACTTAATTGGCAAAACTTACTGGAATTTGGCTGCTACTTGATATTGTTCCGATTTTTCCAGCAGCAAGACCGTTGTTACTATCTGAAAAAAGACAAATTACCATCAGTTATATAATTTTCTTTTATTTGTAATTTTTAATTCACCCTTTTTTGTCTTTTTAATTGAAAAGTAAAGATTATGGCTAATTGTAAGTAATGAGTGACCTAAATAAGTTTTAACACGTGCACAAGGTGTAGGAGACTTTGTACAATATTCGACATTTTCAACAAACAATATATTGAATAAGATGCCACTCCCACTCCTAATTTAGAATTTAAAAAAAAACTATTAATATTTATAGATGGGTCGGTTTGCCGTAGTAATTGGACAACTTTAACAATGAGGAAATACAAAAGCACTTCAGGCTCACGTTGTGATTTGATGAATTATCTTTCCCAAGGGGTAAACCGAACCCCAATCGTATTCTCTAACCCACGCAGTTTTCGGAGAATTTTATCTATTCTGTCGTTGACATTTATCCATATGCTAAAAAAACCCACAAAATCTACATTGTCTTCCATACCGCAACAAATTGTCATCAACTCAACACACCCGCACACCCAACAGCATTTTCCTGTGTGAGAAGTCATGGATCATTATGAAAGTTGTCCACGAAATTCTGTGCATCTCAAATTACCAACAAGACATCGTACACAAGATATTGAGTGTGCAGTCACTTCTAATATCCCTTGCACAGCTTTTCGCAAATGGCTTTTTCCCTGTGATATGTGGAACGCAACCTGTTTCTCTCTTCTCATCTTCGTCACAGCATCACCCTTTACCATACTTTCCCACAACTCATTTCTAAAACTTTTTGTTCACTTTCTCTCGTCACTCGCCCACCTACACATCTTTCCTATTTACTTTTCTCTCAACTTTTTATGTCCACCCGCACAATACACAGAAATGATCCTTGGAAATCTTAAACAAGAATGGAGAGAGTCAGCTCTTTTGTTGTGAGCTCTGCTTCTACTAATACTTAGCTGCTTGATTTTCATGGACCCAGATTCTCTCCAAATTCCATGCTATCTCTCTCTCACAATCTCCTTCTGCAATATCTACATTATGTAATACATTCTGAAGCAAAAGAGAACAATAACATTTTCGAATACCATACTCTCAGTTTTTCTCAACGTATAAATATATACTACAGGCTATAAAAAGCTTGATTCCGGATTATAGACAGCCAGCCAGCAATCCGATGATCTGTCGTGCAGATAAAATGTGGCGAAGACAGATTCATCCAGCACAAAGACTCGACTCCAACAATAGAATTAATAAAAAAAAATCACTTCCATACAAACACACACGCATTTCTGTTTGACTGCTCCAATTCTGCAATACTATTTATACATATAATTTTGTCAGGCCTGCACAACAAAAATCCTAAAGACAGAACGTTGCTGCTGGCTGTTCTGTCACTGTATTGGAGGGTGGGAGAGCCACTGAATGAAATGATGACGGAAATGAGACTGCATGCCTTAAGGATTCAGCCTTTCTTTACATTTTATCTCATCCCAGTCTCACCTCCGTTCGAAATGAGCCAATTTATTTTCCACTTGCTTGCTTTGAGCAGAAAGACTAATTTGAGTGCATACCATACGAGGGCAAGTGAATTCCACAGCTATATTTAGTATACACACAGAGAGCGAGAGAGAGAGAGAGAGAGAAGGAATACCCTCGTGACTACACGATAAGGCCTGACGGTGTGCCAAATGGAAAAATCATTACTTTCTATTAGGATTCCTTGACCACCAGCCTACGGCATCACTACCAACATCCAATAAGCCATCCAGCCACCATTGGTAACAAGTATGTATTGTAATCCAAACTTGTTTTTTTTTGCTTTCACTCTTCCAGGCCAAGCATCCGATGCGGTACTGCAAACCTTAATACAACATGGAGTGAGTGCAGGATACCGGAATATTCTCTGTGGAACGTGTACTATATGTATACATACATGGAGGAGGTGATAATACCGTATATATGTATAGTTTATAGGCATGAAGCGACCTAATCCAATCTTTTTGATCTAGTGGATGTAAAGAATGCCTTCTAAAAGCAAAACCGCATTACTTAAGGGTAGTAACTGCGTAGCAATTCTCTTTGGAAGGATTGAGCTAGACTTTGATTGAGATTGCACGTTCCCGTGCCTTATCCAGTTCCTTCTTAAACATTTTAGTCGTTGTCGGAACGGAAGCCATGGGAAAACACTGCGGGATGCCTTTATTGCCATCGCTTCGTATTTACTCATTCAATATTCATTAGACAAACATCGCCGGTTCCATCTTCGCCAATCGTTAGAGAGACAGGTAAACGTCCCGTGATTTGATTTGTCTTCGATTTTCTTCAACTATTCGCAATGAATTTTGAAAGTATTCATTCATCTTTGAGTGAGGTAGTAAAAACGGGTGGAAAAAGAGAAAGGTACCTTTCTTTTTAAATAGGAGAGCCTCTTTTCTGTCATGAATGGCTCGGCATTGATCCCTTTAGAATTCCTGAAACGCGTTTGACATGATAAAAGTCATTTTTCTAGATATAACATCTGAAATGCCTGTGTGTGGCTAACCTCATTTCTAAAAAGAGATTATTCGATAGGATTGGGTGAAGACAATATTTCGTGCATTGCACCGACATAGCCTGCCGCCGCATTTTCTCAGCTTATATTTTTCATGTACATTTAATGCACTATATATATCACCCTTATCAGTCTTCACTTTATTACTCGATGTCGTTCCCATTCCTGTATACTACACATTATCCCGTATTATATTTATATACCTATACTGTATATTAAATACAAGAGTCGACTAACATTATTGCTAAGCAGCTTTCTCGCTTTCTCCGTTTGTCGCTGTGCTCGTTATACGTAATATTTACTATTATCACCACTATAGAAGTTTTGTTTCACTCCACTGTTTCACTGTATGTATACTAATACTGTGGCTAGGGCCTTATAATATTTGTACAGTGTTAGTGGAGTCACTTTCGATATCAAATTTCAAAGGAGGTCAGCACGTCCATTACGCACCGAGGAAATGCTCGACAAACAACCAAGATTTGCATCTAATACAAATAACAGTATAAACTATGTTTGCATAGGAAATCAGTATACATACACAAGTAGCTACACAACAGTAATTATGAGAGTTACATTTAGATTGCAAAGATAGGTAGGCATATGTAATATTTACAGTCACAATAAAGTCAGATTTTATCCTGGTCCGAGTAGGTATTTACATAAGAAATTCCTGGTGGTGCTTGTAATGAAATTGTGCGACTTGTGCAATTTCGGGCATCACACCTCTGTGTGCAGGGTTTTAAATTTCCCACTCCTCGAAGCATTTTCCCATGCCAGTGGGAAAATGGGAAAATAGTGGGAAAATGGGAAATTAATGGGAAAATGGGAAAATAACGGGAAAATGAGCATTAAAGGGGTAAAACGAGATATC
>JABASC010003646.1:0-13618 GCA_019776185.1 Plutomurus gul
TCTCCACAAATTCATGTGTACCATTTGTCCTACACAATACAATTCTAGTACATATAATATAGGTATATGTATACTCTGCTGCCTAATAGAGTACACGGACATCTTATCATGGATTTCTGCTAAATCATGGCGAAATCAAACTGAAATATTATTTAAAATGTTTTGATAAGGTAGTACTATAAATATGTATATTAAAAAGTACAGATCACATGCATCAACTATAGGAGCCGACAATAAGTAAGCCATGATCTAAAAATAAGCATACGTATGCGTGTGCATGACTATCAGACACCTTTTCAACCATGGGCTATCAGTTAATTAGATCTGAATTTTGAAAGCAGTGCAATCAGAATCTTAGTCACTGCGTCTTAAAATGATTGAACTGTCCATTCATTCAAGAATAATAACAGGCCATATGCACATGTGTCAATAATAATTTTTGTCCTCTACACTACATTAAAGAAATACGTGTACGCACGTATCTGTCTCATGTTCAGAGAGCTATGGCTATGGCCGTCTGTCCCCTGAATCAATGACTGTGTACATAATAATATAGTTGCTATTATACAGAAATTCCGCTTTGCATTTCATTCATCTACATATGTAGCTACGTCAATTTAATATTGTCGTGCAGAAAATTAAGAGCAGTGCTATCCTTATATGCACATACTTAACTTACATGGACAGATTATTAAAGGTAAAAGATGCCTTTATATTAAATACTATAGAGGAGGAGATCGCAACAATATAAATGAATTATTAGGGGCCGTACATAGTGTAACGGTGTTATTACCTCCCCCGGTGGGGGGAATCTGGAAGTTACCACGTGCAGTCCGGCATCGTCAATGTAAAAGCTTGCTATAGCAAGCTTTTACAACAACAATTCCCCTATAGGGGAGTTGTTGACTATTTTGATGACGTCATAAAAGCTCGGTCCCATTCATCGTGAAATCCGCATTACTTGTACTTTGGTTGTTGTGATTGCACATGCAATCTGCTACATACATATAATAAATTCTGTTCATATACGACTATACATACGGACAGCATTTGAACTGAATTTTTCCAATCACATATCCAATCCTATATCTCCTGCTTGTAGTTAAGACATGAATGGAGGTTAGACATGAATATAGACTTGCATTGGCTGCACACTGTGTAGAGAAATACATGTGAGAAAAGTATTTTGCTAGTGGTAAGGTGCTGGACAGGGGGATAGCAAGGGGATAGGTATAAACCTTGAAATAAAAACAGAAGCTGACATTTATAAGTACATTGTTAAAAGATATTTTAAGATTGAAAACTATAAGAACAAGCAAAAGCAGTTGTTGACCTTTACCTCAAGTGAAAGTTAACTTTTCTCATTCTGGGTTGTTTCAGTTTTAAGCATAATCTCATGACAATATTCCCCTGGGGTCATTCCAACACCTTTGTTGCATTCCCCTATTACTGCCTTCCCTCCAACCTACCTATCCATATATGTATATGTGTAAGTATTTATACTGTCATCGTATCGACGAATGCACTCTAGTTTTATTCAGAATGGAAACAATTAGATGAACATGCACTCTTATTAAATATTTTCACTTTCCAAAACCAAAGGTGACAGATCCGTCGCAGAACAACCTCTAATCCTAAATCCTGTCGTCTCCAAATGGGAAAATCTACAAACAGTCTTTACTAAAATAATTCTAGTCTCCTTCTAATTACAGCATTTAAACACATAGTTTAACGTATTCAATAATGATTCATAATTTGGCTCCTGACATGGTGTGATTCATTCTCGGATCTATTTTTCATGTACTTGAAGACAGTTCAGCCCTAAAACGGCTTATGCGACTAGAAATGGAGTTGCACTTGCAAAATAATCTCTTTGATTGCGAAGGAAGTTCTTCGCACACAGTAAGTAATCTGTGGCTTACGACACACGAGATAAATCCATAAATTACGTGTACACACACACACACACACACACACACACACACACACACACAACAGCAACAAATAGTGTTCATAATCAATTGGATAGAGGAAGGCAAAAGAGAGGCGCGTACACAAAGCCTCGAGTGGTGCCATTGCAAATAGAAGAGAGGAGCGAGAGAGCTTATGTTCACGTAATCTATTTTTTCTGTGTTATATAGCTGGCTACCCACAAAATGTACTTTCAAGTGTCTGTCACATAGGACACCATGTGTCTGTACCAGTTACATCCATCCCCCTGTTTGTCTCTGTAGGTGATTGTACTTAATGCCTTAATTTATGAACTGGGAAGATGACTTGATGGCATTGCAATTTTATCTTTGTTCACCTCTTATTACGTTATCTGATTCCATATCCTTATTAATGCTACCAAAAAGCGCTCCATGCTCTGCTCTCAACTCGACTGACCAACCAACGACTAATATTTCGTCGTGAACTACCACATTCCATGTGCATTAAATAAATGCTCATTTTCATCAATCCCTCCCCCAGTCCATCTGTTGTTTGCATCTCTTCTATTAAGCTATCAAATACGTTTTTTTTAAATATTTCCAATGTACATATAATAATAATGTGCTTGTTGTATGTGTAATCTGCTCTAATCCTCATTTACGTGTTACTCACAACAATGCCGACAGTATCTCTCTCGAATGTACGCCGCAGTGATAGTCTCTGTTTATGGATGGAAGTGTGTGTTGTGTTGACTATGATTGTTAGTGAATGAGTGATTCAGCTAGTAGGTACTTGAAACGTGTAGACTAATAGTTGTGGTAGCTATCTTCATAAGGCAACAAATAATAAGACTTTAGGTGGCATTAGCATTTCATTTAAGTTTTAATGTTCATCTTAGGGTCTGGTAGGCCATCGTGTACCTAATAATATTGCATTTCACTGTCTTCCATTTCTGTTTGGCCTACCTGTGTACTTGTACACCAACATCAGTACCACTACTAGAAGGTTTGTGTGTATTGTGTGTGCACTTCAAAATATAAGTAATATGCACTCTGGTGCTATTATTATTATTATTATACTACATATATGTAGGAGCATTAAATATTTCGACTGCCCTACGTGAATGTATATTTATATATAAATACAGGCATACACTATGTGTTGCGTATATTATTCTTGTAGCATGACATGGACAGACTTAACTTTTACTTAGGGCAGGCCAGCTACTCTCATAAAAGGTAAGTTGTAAGTATAAGTAAATGTAACCACAGTGAATGTTAATCGTGAAGTGATTCTTCGCCCTATGTGTTTGTGTGTGTGTGTGTATGTATGTATGTATTACAGTGAGCTTTGGTCTCGTCCGTGAATCTAATTTTTGGAATGGTGGTAGACACAGAGAAGAGACTTACTGAACTGACGTACGTCTAAGTACGAGCACTGAACAATAAAACAAACTTAAGAAATACCCTGTTCATTTGGTATTTGGTTGGCGAGTGGTGATCATCTTCTTACTGGACGTCCCTGTTGCATTCATTGTGTGTTCTATTCTATTAGCAGACTCTTTGAGTTGTATTATTCAAATCCAAGGAGAATTAAAGAACACGCATCATTAGAGAAGACGGTAGCTGGTTGATTTGTGTAGCTGCTGTTTAGTTTCTTCTGTTCAGGGGAAGAGGAGCTACATCGTGTAATAGTTGTGTACTTTTACGGATAGAAAAATCATTGTCTAATTTTGCATATAGGTGTTCAATCGTATACCACCACACACAATTTGTGCAGTGGGCTTTGCTTTCGACAATTATCGTAAAAATTTGTTTATTTCGTGGACTGGATATTTAAAATTGCTGAAAGACAACAAGAAATCTACTTGCGGGAGAAATATTTGCTGCAAGGAAATAATATTACACTGAAATTAGTCGTGGACTTGTACAGGTAGCAAAATGGATACCTACTAGCAGCAGTTGAATAGGAGTTTCAAGTGAAATTGAGGAAAACTTTACCGTTGACAGAGACAGAGAAGAAGAGGGACGCAGCCACGGTTCTGTGCTGCTCTTCAGAAAGCACTCGTTTCTACATTCGAGTGCTCGTCCTTTCCATTGCGCCGTCATTAACTCTGTTCGCATCTCATCGTCGATATTGATCAATGTTCTTGTGGCCGAAATGAGAAGGGAATCTATTTTAATTCTTATAACTCTAACTCAAGGATACGCAATCAAGTAGCAAGTGTAGACTTGGAGGATTCTAGTTTTTCCCTGGTTTTTTTACCTTTGTTGACCAATTGTTCGGTACACGTTACACACTTTTGGAAACGAAAACATCATGGTGTCTGATAGCCCACGCGTCAAGTAAGTACCTTTATTTTAAAACCGTTCGCCTTCTTACATATTATGTGCACATTATAGATTTTATTTCCGAATAAAGTTTGTAATCGTAGCATGGGAAATATTTGAATTGGACAGAATGTAAGTTGGAATTGATGAAAATTTCATAAAAGACACAATGTTAAAGAAAAATGGTATAACTCTGTATTGTAAGCATTATAATTGATAATAATGAAGCAAACAACCTCATCACAGTTCGCACACCTTGGTACGCTTTGGCAAAGATAGCAAACAAAATTCAAACTTTAATCAGATTATTCATATGAGAGCCTATACGAACAATCAGCCCCGGAATTTTCGGCACTATTTTCCCGCTACATCTTCCATACACCAATAATTTCTATCTTTGCACATTTGAAATTTATCAAAAGTGCATGGCCTCGTATGAAATGCATTTTATCTTTACCATTCAATGTAAAAATGCATTCAAGCTCTTTCAGCTTTTCCTATGCACACAGAACAGAATTCTTCGCAGTGTGTTCATAGAAGGAAGATGCAATTTACTACATTTTTTCAGATCTGAAATGGGCAAAAACGTATGGAACGTATGTATTGGTTTATGTTTCAGTTTATTTATTTGTGTACTTGATATACGTTTTTATCCAAGGAAACAATCATTTTTAGCGTGCACATTATGTTAAATTGAGCTGTGTCGTACCCTCGTTCTACATACACACATCTCCATATTTATTATGTCGTCGTATCATCGGTCGGTCCATATCACGACAAAGAACGCTGTTAAGCATGTGGGCCTGCAATAAAATATTAAGAGCATTGTTTTAGTACCGTTTAAAATGCGTGCTCCCCCCGATCATTAGCCAGCAAGATATTTATTTAGGGATACTCGCACATCTTCACGTGTCTGTATCTCCAACTGCATATATATGCATAGGAATAGGCTAGTAAAATACGCTAATCAGGCTGTCTCTTGCATTTCAGTAGCAATATAATTTAAAAATATATTTTATGTACTATATATACGTGTTGTTGTGGAGTACATGGAGTGAATAGGCCACTGCGTGGTAGGATTTACTACCGACTCTATTAACACACAAGCAGTTTATAGTAGTTTTTTTCTCGATTTCTTATCGTTTCATTGTTACAAATTAAAAATCCCTGAGAGCACAATTGAAAACGTCAGTTAGTCTTGTGTATCCGTAGTTTGTTGTTGTTCAAAGGTGGCTGGCTAATGCCAAGCGTATAATAATGAGCCACTGCACATGGGATAAAGTGGAAACGGAATTCAATCTGTCTATTGTTGTAGTCAATCTTGATTGATGGACACTATGTATGCATTGGTATTCTTTATGTGTACTTAAAGATGAGCTCTCTGTCCTATTCTATTTCCTATTACAATATTTTGGAGGTCTTGAACAAGGCGTGGAGGTAAATTTGTCTGTGAGCCCTGTGTGTGTGCAAGATAATTAGATATACCGCCTAGTGGGTGCTTTTAAAAAAGACAAAACTTTTACTATCTAGTAGTTATTACAAGAAAGTGTAAGTTGTACTGCTGACGTATCACATCCATCCTACGAACACAAAACAAAGATATTATTTACCGGCGCAAAAAAGTGTCTCTACTGGAAATTGCCCTTGAATCTGTGCAGCTCAGAGATACTTTTAAGCTCACTTACGATTATTCTTGAATTTTTATTTCCACAATTGGTATATTCCCGAATAACTACCATATATGCATAATAGATTGCCCTGATACGTACTAAATATCACACAACAACAATGTAAACATTTCTGTCAAAAATAAGCGGATCTAGCATCATTCAGTCGCATTGGCTTTTTTTTGAGGAAAACAACGCGTTACCCTTAATTATTGTTTAAAAATTTTCTTGCCACTTTAGCTTGCATGGAGAATGTAGATGTAATACAGAGAGAGGAATATATAATTAGCAGTTGTCGGGCTTTGTTGACGTAGCACATGCTTAATGGTGTCCACACAAAACAGCTTCACTTACGTAGAACCCCTATAAGCTCTTATGTCAGAGATTTGGAAAATTTCTAAATCCTTTGTGAGTAATTGCTCAGCCAGAGAAAAAAATGTATCCTGTTCAATGCGCAATGATGAACGTCACCAAAATCTTTTAATGTGTAACACAACCAAAATATCACACATTTCGCACATGCATAAAAAAATTAATTGAAATTGAAGTCTCAAAGAGAGATTTCAAAAAATTTCAATTCCTTTCCTATTTTTTGCTGATGGAAGGTTTCTTTCTTAATTTTCATACAAGCAAACACGTGAGAATGTCCGCACTTGTTTCTCTACAAATGATTTTGAAGTCATACTTTTTTTACCTTTTTGCCCACACAATATTATAATTCCAACAATGACGATGATGATGATGATGAGAGTAGGGAGCCCAGAGGAGCTGGTTGTAAACATTATAGATTCTATTGCGCTGTTACATGCACTAACGATGTGGGACTTGTTTAAATGCCGACGAAACTAGGAAAGTGTTTGATTGTGAATGGGCAATGAATGAAATGTGCAGCCACATGTGAAAAGGATCTATTTGGAAAGTCACTTAATGGGGAGGCTATTGAATTGGTAGAAGTGATAGAATTTAAAATAAAAAGTTGTGAGAGTTTGAGAGTTACATGACAACAACAGCGGAAGATTTGAATGAGGGACGACGAGAGTGTTGTCACAACAACAATAACAACGTGCCAGCATATATATTTTATTTGAGAACCGGATGGTGAGTGAGAGAGAGAGAGACAGAGAACTTGAGCTCTAGCACATTTGCCATTGTGTGTGCCATATGAATGAAAAGAGATGTGCCAATATCATCACACAGTCTTCTCTTCTGCTTACGTTTGTTAATTGTAATTGTTGCAGAGGACGCGTACCCTCCACCACCGCACCACCAACCAACTAACCAACTATGTATTTACAACACTCGTCGGAAATCAATGTAACGTTTTTTTTTAAACAATTACGTTCTAACATTAGAAAAGGTGTGAAAATCAATCCTCTCGCACTTTGTGTACATACACAATTTCCACCACCTGTCTGTTGTGCTGTTGCTGTACATCATTCAATTCTAATCTACATGTTTAGGTCTTTTTTCGCATGCTGATTCTTGATTCGAATATATTTGATTGATTTCGTGAGAACCTAATCCGTTTCTAGTGAAGAGAAGTCATTAGGAAAGGGAAACCGTGATTGAATGTTTGTTTGTGTCGACTGTCAATAGACACTGTACGGTGTGTGTCTGTCTGTCATGTGAGTGTGCCATTTACTTACGCTTCTCCTCATTTCCTTTTATAGAGACGTTTTTTGCAGAGATACCTTGTGTGTAAACGCACCTAGTAATAGTAAGCGTAGAATAATATCCTGCGGGCGAATAGCTACACGTAATCTCAGCATATTTAATTTTGTTACTCACGTTTGACATCATGATCTCGACTGTTACATACTATTGAATGAGTATTTTCATTTTGTTACTCATTAGCTCCTATTCAAAGTACATTCTATAGTTTTGTATATTTGTATGTAAACCTTTACTAAAAACTTGCACTTTCTTCCGTCAACTTATTATATACCTGTGAATACAAATAGGATTGGATTTGTCTTCAAATTAATTCAGTCTCGACAATTTTTAAAAAATTTTCCCTTTTCTGATTTGTTTACCCTTTCAATGAATTGAATGGAAGAGTTATTGTGTAATAACATTAAATTCTAATTTAGACGCAAGGATAAATATCCCAAATAATTATGCAGCCCTATTATGGTGTAGCAGTTGAAGGGAAGTTGGCTATCGCAGTTGAATCTCGTGGTAAATTTTAGAAAATCACATACTTCTTCAAGGTGCGTTGATAAATTTTTGCTAGATTTTACAACTTTTATTAGATCATATAAATGCAAGGAAAAAAAATGTCCTAGCCATTAGTGGCAACCTTAACTTCATTTTGATGATAATTTTTCATTCGACCGCATTTTCCCATTGTGAGTAGCACAGGATGTGAAAAGTTTGGGAAATGTTTTAGTAAACTGTTTGCAATATAACCACATCTTTTGGAATATTAGGAATATATATATATACACTTATCGTGTTAAATTCTCTTACTGCTTATTATGTAAGGTAACGAACGATGAAATGAGTACACAAACATTAGTAGAAGGGAGACAAAGGAAAACGCAGTTTTTATCGATGCAGTGTGGGAAAATCGATTGTTGCAGCCTCAAAAGAAGCATCTTGTGAAATTAACTAGGAATGACATTTTCATTTTGGCATTTGATCTTGGATCGAAGTCAACGATGTAATTAAGTAAAAATACACAGAGATAGCCCCGTTCATATGGTTGCCTTCGGTGCACATTATTATTATTGGCTCATTTCTTCGGCGTCACTGGGCTGCTACCAACTGCCTTGTGTAGTAGAAAATCGTTTTGTGTTGTTTGTCATGCAAACTAATATTATTTGAATTGCCAGAAAGGTTATATGTGACGATAGACCGACAGAGATTTAGCGCCAATTAATAAACGCTCTCTCGTGTGGGCTCGCAGCTTGAGAAAAAACCTTGCAAGTCAGCAACTAACTACAAAATACCAATTATTGTATTGTACATACTATTTGTAAAAATTATTTTACACACATAATAGTGCATTCGATTAAGGCACATTGTTTGCTTAAATATTTGTTAAAAAAAGTTCCATTGGATGGTCATTCTGCATTTCATGTGTTATGCTTTATGGTCGTTTCTAATTTGTTGAGCTCATATGAGAATTTATTAGGAACGAGTATCCGGCCCTCTAAATTGGGTTAAAACAATTCAGTTGAGACAAAAGCATTGCTCTCAATGGATTAGTACTACATAAAGAGATTTTAAATGCTAGATTCCTGTATCGAGTCCCACGTATATTCATGCAATAATAATAACATTACGCACAAATACCCTGTGCTCTTTCTCTGTTAGCGACTATGACCTAACATATTTGTAATAACATCTTATTTATTGCATGAGAGCGCCAAAGTGGAGGTTGACAAAAAATCTGTCGATACGGATTCTAATTTGTTTTAGCTTGTAAACATTTTTCCGTATTGTTAGTCTTCACGTCCTACAGCCTTTAATAGAGAGAATAAACCAATTGTGTAGTTTTGTGGTGTACTCTGTAGTGCCTGCACTACTGTAGCTGTACTGTATGTTACTAGCATCACGACACATGGTGTTGTGAGCAGTGAGGGGAACCTTCATTAGACCCACTCCCTCTTTTAGACATCCAAGGATTGGATTTTTCGATACTTTGGACGAGCTTATAATATTGAAGTGATATCCTAGACGCGATAAGAAATGGGAGTGTATTAAAATAGAGAGAAGAAGAATGTCTCAACGATGCCACGGTTGAACCACAGATTCTCTTTGTAGATTTAGAAGGCATGCTTATATATATTCAAAATAAAGGTCAACACACACACACACACACACACACATAACTCTTATATAGAATGTGGGCATATAAATTGCATTGTGTATCAAGTCAGCTACGCTTAATTTTAATACTCTCTCACTCTCTCTCTCTCTCTTTGCCACTTACCAAGTGTGGATCTTCAATGGGTTCCCCCCAACTCTCTAAGAAGAGATTCACTGCCATGACATGGCTCATAATAACTAACTGAATATTTTCTTCTAATATGTCAAATGCCTACTCAAGTGTTTATGAATGTATAATAGCCATGCAATAAACCAACAATTAGCGGACATAAAAGTGATTGTAAGGTCAATATTATCTGTTTCAATATCACACGGTGTGCAGTCAATCAAAAAAACACCAACACACGCTGCTTACCTACATTTGCACTCTCCGTAATGTTGTGTCTCTCTCTCTCTCTCTCTCTCTCCCTCTCTCTCTTCAGTCTGATCACTGATCTTAAATTTAATAATATTATTTGAACCATGCGTTGGCCACAAACAGTAGACTGCTAGATACCTATCGTACTATTAGTCTGTATTAATACTACGCCTCCTTTAACTGCCAAAGTGGGCTTTGCAGCAGTTCAGCCAAAGATTGACTGTCTCCTTGAACGTTTTTAATGCCTTCCATTGACATTTGTTTACAAATGTTCTGTGATCAAACAGACGATGCCAAAGTTGATTGGTCATTCTTGAAAATTACACTTTTTTTTATAAAGAAAAACAAGTTATATTAGAATTTTAACAAATGATATCGTCTTAAGGAAGATTTTCTTGATAATTTGGAGAATATTAATTTTTTAGTAGCAGAAACGAATTGTGTTACACAATATGTGTGTATACTAAATACATATAGCAATTGATTTGTGAATACGAAATTCTGTAATAAGGAGATAAAAAATTTCCTCAGAAATCCTTTTTGTTTCTTCCCTGTGTTTAGTAATAATAGAATGTGGTTGATATAGTAGAGAGCACTGTTAATTTTAGCAAGTGTGCTATTAGTTTGTTTCTATCACTCTGTTCATTATAAAACTCTTGCAATTTGTCGTCGTTATTCGTCCATACTTATTATTAGTGATAGTAGCGTTATGCTTGTCTGTATTACTGTCTGTGGGGCAGTTATGAAAAACTATGAAAGATTAAACTAGCAAAACACGTAACGATTCTTTACGCATGGATTGCAAGCGTCGTAAATCGTAAAGCATCAACCAGCACGACCAGCACAGACTACGGCTACACTCTTTTATAATGCTATAGAATTATGAGATTTAGTGGTTTGTATGTGTTTGTATGCGAACTAATACTACAGACGATGTAAAGAACAGTTTAGAGCACATTCATCCTTGACCCAGAGTTTTTAATATTCACTACCTGTACTAATTAGTTCTCAATTAACTCTGCGCACTTGTTTACATTCGTTTGGTAAACTAAATAGGCGAAAAACGCGGAACACCATATTTACAGGCTACCACAGAAAATATACGAGATAAGTGCTACTCAATGTTCCAATTTCTTTGCATGCATTTCTGATTAACTCTCCTGCTCTGTCCTACAACACGAGCGTGTTAACACTCATTGTCAGTCAGGTATCTCGCTAGTACGATCACTCTCACTACTCACATTCCATTCTGTGAGAGAAGAAAACCTCAGCCCACATAGAATTTACCTATTTCTCTGTGCAAATGGAAAAGTATTTCCAACAACAATCTCACTCCTAAATGGTTGCTGAGAATTACATTAAGTCTATCTGATTGTCAGTTTAAAGGGTCTCTTTAGGAAACAGAAAAACAGCATTTCCAATAAATAAGTGTAAAGAACCCGGATTTTCAGGCAGCACATTCATATATAGGAGCAGCAGAAGCGGCGTCGACAATAGTGGCAATAATAGATAGAGTGGGTCAACTGGCCAAGGCCGCCGTCATACAACAACACAAGTTATTTAGTAAGAAGGCGAAAACAACCTGTCTGTCTTCTAATATCCGACTTGTGCTGCACTGTTCACACCACAAACTCAATTGATTCCCAAACCTGATCTCGAGTTCTGCTCACACAACAACAATAACGCAAAGATAGCAAGCAACAAATTTAAAAGATTCTCTGTGCAAACGAAACAAAGAGTTTATACCCAGAGAACAACAACAACAATAATAACAACAACAAAGTCCGTGTGCATCAGCCTAGCGATTTACGGGCAATTCGTAAATATTATTTCCAAATTGTGTTGTGACAGGAATGTGACTTAAAAACACATTTGTGTCTTCTCTTTAATATACACAAGAAGTAAATAGAGAGTCCTTCAAAACGAACACAACTTTCGGAAATGATTTGTTGTGTGGGCGAGCTCGTGAAACTCTTCACTGCATTCACGGGAATAACATGCAATAACACATAAATAGGTACGTTGTATTTATAACATTATTACATTCCAATTAAGAAGTGCCCAGCTATGGGTCCGTTCCGTTGTCATTCTTTATTTGCTAGTACATATCTTCAAAGTCCAACACACAATACAATAGAAAGTGAGCAAAACAATTTCTACAAATACAGATATAAATCGTGCAACCATTTAGTCAGTTATTCTGAAGATGTAATAAGATCGTGCTGCAATCCATAACAGCTTTTGTGCGGATTACGTATTATAAATTATTTTTATAAATAATATTGACCGAAAAACTCTTTCTTTTCCGGTAAAAGTAAAGTGCAGATTATACATACAGAATGTGTACATACTACCGCAGACATTTAGGAAGCAACTTAAAGCATACAGCATAAACTATATATTATTGCGTGATTCGTGCACAAGTCAGTGGATTACGCTCATTGTATTCAAAATTAAATAATGTGCACAGAGAATGAACTGGTGTGCGCTCGAGATTAGTGAGGAAAATGAAGTCGAGCAAGTAATGAATATTACATGCTCCCTGATTACCCCACTTTCATAATTTGTGCAACAATAAGACGGTTATTAATATTTCCATATATTTTATGATTCCGGTAGCTCGCATTTTTACAATCTATTCGTAGAACGTGACATTCTTGAATGTAAGATTACGTATTACAGATATGCGACAGGGAGAAACACAATTTCCATTCAATCAATATTATTATATTTATCTATGATTGTGATTGAATTCTTGAGAATTTGTGGTGTAATCACAACAAATTTAGTTTTGAGAGCCTGCTATTCTCCTCTCCATCACATTTTCCTCTTTTAAAGGAGAATTTTCACTCTAGTCACAACAAATGCGGGCCTACAAACGTTCACAATCAATATGTACTATATATTTTAAGGTGTTACTTTTAAAGAGATGACATTTCTGCGACATCTGGAAGTGATTTTTAGTCGGTGGCAGCTTTACCATCAGCCATCCTCCATTTTATTTGCCATTAATCAATCAAATTTCAGCAACACAGGGTCTGCACACTTGTACTCTTCATAAGATTATAAAAATTGGTACATTTAGTTAAAAGTATACCTTCACTCACACAGATAAATAAATACATGATTGAGCTGTTTTACATTCACTTTATAGCTCATTGTCAGTGAGTGAGTGATTTCTATTGATACTCTTTCAAGTTAGACCAAGTTGAACTGTCCTGCCCTGTCCGTACGTAGGAAGTACAGTTGGCACACGGCACACAGTAAAAAGAAATGTGGCCGACCGTGTCTATCTGTACACAGGTTGTTGATGAGAGAGCATTAAATCTATTCAGAGGTAGTTGTGTGTAACACAGATTGCATATCCTTCCTTTTACTTTGCTGCAGGTGTGTGCACTTTTTAAAAGGTACCTATGTAGTATGTATGTATCCACGTTGCACTCATTGTCACATCATCTCAATATATATTTCTGCATTGCATTGTTTTAGTATGTCAG
>JABASC010003647.1:0-13616 GCA_019776185.1 Plutomurus gul
TGTTTCAATTTTAAAAGAGACTTTTTAAATGGTTTTTTGTGCCTTTTCATAATTTCCACTTTTTCCCAGAGGAATGAAATGCTGTATTATGTACAGTGGACGCTAAATAATTTATGTAGATAATAGATGTATAGATAAAATCAAGCAAACTGACCATTTCTTCTGGTTATCATTTTGAAATAGCAATAGTATCTTTGATAACAAATATTGTCCAAAATTGCCATTAAAATGCCTAAATTTGTCTTCTGGACGAAAATTATCAATACCCATTGAATAGCTAAACACTGCGCTGTGTGACACTTGAATTTCCTACAGATGTATATCTTATTGTTTAACAATAAACCATGTCATTTGAAGTATCGTACTTATTGCTTCAAGAGATTTTTCCTACTTTGGAAAAAATGTTCACAAGAAGGAATTTTATTTATTTTGTCTAAGCTTTGTTTACTTACTAAATAATTTGTGTATCTCAATCTCTTCAAGTGACACTGAGGCAAACATTTCAGTAACGATTACGAACAATTGACATTTATACAAACAAATCCCCAATCTCTTTTTATGCGTCTCTCTAAAGTTATTTTATTGTATGGGCTTTATTGGAATTACATCGTGTCCAGTCCCAAGAAACGGCTGTGCACTTTTTTGCCTCCACTCCAACAACTCGGCCGTTCTTGAAGGCTGACACATGTTCCACGCAGTTTCTTCCGTTAAGTGGAAAGTAGACTCCAGTGGAAATATCGTAATGTTCTTTCTATTGCACCTAAAGAAGTCTATTTCTTCATGTACACGTGGATGAATGATACGCACAGGGTTTCTTCACAGGGAGAAAAAAGAGAACCGTTACTTGTAGCAAACATATGTTATATACGTTCTCATGTTTTTAATATAGAAGGTGGGAGAAACGCAATTCTCCCTTTTCTGCCAATCTTTCACCCTGGCTACACACTACACCTAAATCTATTTACATTGCGTCAACCTATTGTACCGCGTCACAAATAAGTGAAGTCTAGATTGTCACATACAGTTATTTAATAGCATATTAGCGTTCTTTAATATAAAAGGTCAGTGGCGAATCCATGATTGTAGATGGGGGCTGTGCCCCATAAAAACTTATTTAAAAGGATAAGCGACCCGTACTAAAAAGAGTAAATATTTTTTAACTTTTATGTTGGCCCCTGGACACCCTCCATCGCTGTCTATTGAGTGAATCCTGGGAAGCGTATAATACACATCGAAAAGTATATCTTTCATTTCTTGGAGAAAGTGGCGCTGCTGCTAATCAAGGCAACTCTTTCGCTATTACCATCTGAAAACAATCGACTGTCCTCATTTCACAGAAAACTCCGTGAAAAGGATACTCTGCTAAAAGTTAACTGTTTTCTTGCAAGCCAAGCAAAATGGTCACAAATGCTCCCCACTGCACACTACTGCCTGCACACTGACACACATACAGATACGGTAAAATGACAGTCAACAGGAGAAACTTTGCATAATGCATGACACTTTCGAGAGCTGCCATCAACTTTATAACACTGAAGTTGAGAGTGTGAGCTCACTGAATCCAGTAAAGAGTCCTTCTGCCAATTTTTACACATATAAGGTAAATCAGTTCACATGAAAGTATCCTACATTTAACTGTATGAAGAAATACAACGACAAAGCAACCCTTCAAGATGTATATTCTAGAAAAATTTGGAACCGATAGATAAACTTGTATATAGATAAACATGACTAAAAACATGGAATTGCAAAGTTATAGCTATCATTCAGTAGCTGCCATCAAAATGATTGTGATAAAAACAATAAAAAATCGCTATTGTTTCACAATGTTAAAAATATCAAAAATGAATTTAGTAAATTAAATCAATAGCAAATTAAATTGTTTGCGGATTTTCATGAGGGAATTTTTTAAACGGCCTTTTATGTATTTTCCACACTTTGGACCGATTGCAGGTAGAACTTCTGACAGTTATTCATCAAGGATTACTAACTACTTCAGTTATGGAGAATTGTCTACCAAGCGGAAACAGGGGACTCTAACACGTGGTTTGCAATGTGTTGTTCCCTTTAAATCAATGCTTTTTTAAAATTCCATCAACCACAGCAAAATCCATTTCGTCCTGCATGTCAAACAATTTTTAAGAGAAATCCATGCTTAAGGTCTGTATTTTACGATGATGTGAACCAGATATAAAACGTTACAAAAGAGAAAGTATCCTCATATAAGTAACCTCCAGGAGAAAGTCATTTCCGCCATATTCTTCTTCTTCTTCTATCCACGGAGCCGATATTTCACCTCTGCCTCACATATTTACTCGATTAAGATCAGCAGCTTCTCCTGCTACCAGGCCACAACACGGTAAAAGTATCTTTACTGTTGGTGGTGCACGTAGAGATACAAGAGAATTTAAATGAACTGAAAATGTTTTTCACCAGTTTCCTGTTGTGTGCATTGAGAAATGTGTAGTTGCGGATCGGATGGAATAACATCTCTCTCTCTCTCTCTCTGTTGCTAACTCCGCGGGGATACATTATGTATTTATGCATCATTCGTATTCTGTTGTGGCGACGCTGGTTCGCTTCTCCTTCTTCTTCTTTGGATTCGCTTCGCTTATTCCTTTCTCCGGATGAAGCGCAAGTCAACTTTCCCTCTCACTCACTCTTTCACTCGACTCAAATTGATAAACGTATTGTAACATAGTAGAGTGACGTGATGATGCCTCACTGGTCCACAATTCCTGTATATATGTATAAGTACGTAGTGTACTGTAAATAGTTGTGTAACAGGGTGTACAGCACAGTTTTTTACGGGTTCACGTACCAGCCAAAGCAAAATTCAGCTCTGAAAACAGAATTACTAGATACGGTACAGTCTTGCTACAGCAGACGAAGCGTGGCGGCGGCTGAATTACAATCGAGTGGGAAAAACTGTGAAAGAGACTGAACGACACAGTGGCTTTCAAAAAAAGTTTCACTTCCACTGCTGCCTCAGTGGTTGCCCTTCGAATGTGTGCTGTCTACCTTTAAGTAGCATAGCATTTCATGCGAGCAGCCCAAAAGTTACATAAACAATGTTTAGGAGAAAAAACCATGTCGTTTAATTCAGACTGTCCCGTGGAGATGAAATAATACAATTCATTGGCAATTCAGAGAAATAAACAGAGTAAGGGAAAACTGAAAATGATCATATGGTAAATCTATCGATACTGTTTGCCAAATATAAAAACAATATTCGTAAAATAATGCTAAATAAAACAATAAAGGTAAAATCGGTTTTAAATTAGATTTTGATTGTTGTATGCAATTTGATTAAATGTGCAGAATTCGTGAAATGAGAAAATTCACCATTTTCCAGCCAAAAGCACGAAGAAAAATTATTTGTCTCCATGATTTCTGTACAGCTCCTAATCGTGTAGGTATGCGGGTCACTTACGAACAATAAGAGACTAAGGTGGAGAAAGCGGCTTACGGAGAGTTTCTTTGGGCACTGTGTGTATGTGCTTCAAGTAATGCTGCTTTGGCTCACTTAACCAGCTCACTCGCTCCGTAGTTCCATGGCAGAGGCTTCCTTGCAGCAGTAGAGACACGAAAGAAAGAGAGAGTGAGCGTATAGGTAGACAGCACCCAGAAACTATTTAGTCCTTTGCGAGAGATATTTCTCGCATTCATTCTTCGGCCTCCGTGTTGAGCAAAGCGCACACAACTTCGTTCCGGTCGTTCTTAGCTAACAAAGAGAGAAAATCCCAAATGGAACACAACTACTAACACTGCTAACAACTGTATAAAAGGCAGTAGACACTTGAACAACTTAATCCAACGCAATCCCCCCTCCAACCCACATTTTCATTATACAGCAAAGAGAGCCCTGTTCATAAGAATGCTCAGCCTTTCTGGAAAGTTTCCCGGAAGTTAAAGAGATTATAAGTGAGCGTTTGTCTCTGTCAAGTGGCCTTTCTTCGGTAGCAGCCAAGAGGCAACCTGAGACTCTTGGCAAGCCAACAACTATTCTGACATTCCTGTTACATAACAATCAAAGATTATGCTGTTACTATCAGTTTTTTAGAATAATTACTGAGTTCCAGGAATAATAACCAATTTTACAGCTGGTTCGATTTTTATGATACTGTGGAGAAAGTTTAATAAACGAGAGTGAAAGCAAAGAGAAAGTCAATTTTTACGAGTTGTTACATTGTTTTGTTAAGTTGTGGTGGATATTGTGACGTTTTTCGTAGAACAGTGAAAGCACCGAGAGAAAGGGGAAAGAGAAAGGGGACATGTTGAGAACGGTATTTGTGGGTTTGTGGTGGTGTTTGGTGTGGGAAGTCATAAAAGTAATTGCAGGTGGTGGTGGCCAGCAGTTGACAGAGAATCCCACGAGCTCTTTGTTTCCTTCAGCTCCGGTCTCCGCCTCCACTCCGACGAATTCCACGGCCACGACCAGAGATCAGATCTGCAACACTAAGAATTTGGACACTTGCTGGAATCAACTGCCACCCACCCTCCAAGACAGAGGAATTCCTTCCTCTCCGGCCGCCGTGGCCGCTGCTTGCAAGTAAGTGCCACTTTCTATCTAACACACAGTTCACCTATGTAACAAGTGTCTAAAATTACTGTCCAAAATGGCAAGTATGTCTGTACAAACTGCTAATTTAGCAGTGTTTAAAATTAATTTTTTTTATAAATTCCCTATACCAAATTCAGCATTGGAGATAATTTTTTCGAATTTTGGGTGTTATGTATTTGCCATTAAAAAAAATTCCTTCAATTATCTAAAAATGTGTCTGCTTATATATTTAACGATTATGTATATAACTATATATATCCTTACTATGTACTACATTCACCTCCACCTTGAGATCTTGTGATTACACACATGTATGTGTGGTACCTTGCAATCAGTCATCCTTTTTCTGTCCGATTGAGGTTTAGGAGAAAGATTGATTGGGAGGGAAATAAATAGTTTCTCTGTTTGTAGTAATAATTGGGAGTGAGTGGGTCTCTTCGTGTACAGAATTCTATAAATAAATTGTTGAGGAATGCGTGTGAGTAAAACGACAGGGAATTCAATACAGTTTAGATGAAGTAAAAGGAAGAATTGCACAAGAGAAATCGTGAACAGGAAAGAGAAATGGAGAGTCCACTCTCAAGGGCGCATTGAGACTTGTCAATCTCTAATTATTAATAAGAAATAAAATCAACGAGGAAATGGAAATGTTTCCCATTAAAAGAATGAAGGACTGTCAGTAAAATGTGCAAATTTAAAACCCGGTGGAATTTATCGCTGCAGACTAATCCGAGTAATCTTCCAAAGGAATTTTACATGTTACGAGTGTATTATCCAAATATTTAGGAAAATATTCATTCAAATTTCGCACTTTTTCTCATTTCTATGTAAATATCTTTACCTAAACTAATTAGTTTAACAGGATGAGGTTTACTTATTGGATTCCTAGGAGGTCAATGACTGCAATAATCAATTTGTGGATGGACAGCGCGTAGTGTTCCCTTGTTAACTAACTAAAAGTACACAGAAAGAGTAGATAATATTATTTCGGTGTTTGGACTGCGCTTTGGGAATCAGAATGGAATTGATGGAGGGGGTTGGTGTTGATTGATGGAACTAATTTAATCGTAGATCCGAGCTCAGAGTCACGCCACGCCAACTTCCATCAGCTCTCGTCTGTGTAATTGGTAACCACTTCGGAGAATAGGACACTGAGCTCTGCTGTGCAGCCACAGCCACCGAAATATTTGAAGACAAACTTTAAGTCTATTCCACAGTAAGTAGTGGGAGACAGTCAAACTGTCCTGATTGATTAAGTGCAAATTCCAAACTTATCCACATAAGCATTATATTAGTGTAGGTAGTGGCGTAGCTATGATCTGAACAGCCCTCTGTGCTACTTTTCTACAAAAATAATGCTAATTTTCCAGTATTAAATCTTCAAAGTTGGAGTATTTTGGCCCAGTACCCACCCATGTCTAGTTACGCCACTGGTGCAGCGTGTTATAGAAGCATAGCATCTGCTTATACAAGATTGCACTACTAAATCGTGAAAAATTCCAATATTCACTTCTCCCAATGAGAGCGAGACAGAGATTAAAACAGATTGTCGCAAGATGCACAATTCCGAATAGTTCTCTCTTGAAGTAATAATATTCTCTCGGAAAATCTGTTGGCAAAGTTCTGCATTCTCCGTAATTTAATCAGTGGTTGCACAATCCACGTTAATAATTGTTGTTTTGGACAAAATAGCATTTAACGAAGCGGAAAAATAATTATTATCGTAATCACATTGAATTTATGCACTGGAAATATCTTGTGTTATAGAAATATAATTGTACCATATAATTATATTAATGCATTCAATTTGTCTTGTACATGAATTTACGTGTGTTCATTGACCCTGAGGTCAAGTGTATTTTTTGTATCGCTTTTATAGTCCTAGTTATTTTTCAAACTCTGTCAGTAAGCGGTTTAAGCGCTTAAATCTAGTCAGCGCTATCGAACAGAATGTTTGTAATCTCCTTTAAGTATCTAAACTCTTCTCCTCCGAATTATCGCTTGTTATTATGCACGTGGCTCGACGCATATTTGTCAATTCAATTGAATTCATTTTTATTTATGTGTCCGACCACGACTGCATTACAGTTAATATTTATTTCCATATGTGGAGACACAAAGAATAAATAAATAAAACCTGTACGTTGCAATGATACCACAGCTAGTATTACTATAACCTTTAACGATACAAAATGCTCACAGTGTACCTATTTTATACTAGTGAGAAAGAATACAATGTTATATTTACAGTAAACTCGCATGGTATAAAGGCAGATATCATGGTAAAGTTACAATACAATGTGGCAAAGATGTACATGTACAAGATCACTCAATTCTACATGAGATATAACTCACAATCAGTATAGTGCATGCTGCATTTTATAATTCTGACCAGTGCAGGTCTGCATAGAGACTTTATCAACCTTAGTGCACACCCAACAACCCTCCGGAGAGTTAAAAGTGGCTTTGACTATCCTCTTCCGCATTTAAACAAGTCTATCATGGACGAACCTAAGGACTTTGTCCCACTACACTGTACATTTTATGCCAATTTTACCAATTTGGACGTTTTTGTCAGCTGTCCGTCAAGTTGTAACTGTTACAAGTACTAAAAGTTTGTTTTCACAAAGAATAATTATTATGCTAAATTTGAATTTTCAAAATAATGATGAGTGGTTGTATTATAATCTATATGTAAAATGAGTGAGTTGTAAAACCTTTTAATTTAAATATTTGAAGAATCCTTTCTGAAAATTTAGATGAAATAATTAGGTAATGTGCAATAAGATAGTCAGTCACATTGTTACCTACGTTAGGATTGTGGTATCGTGGAATTATTTCGATACCGATACTTCTGTTCAGTATCGGAATTCGGTATCGAAGTATCGAAATTTTTAAATCGTATTGCAGAGCCTTCTATATTCTATAGATTCAAGTAATTTTATTCATGGAATAGTTAACGTTATAAAATTAACCAGCAAAAATACTTCTAGGTATTTGTTGGCTCTCTCATAAGTAAACTTTAAATTTCAGCATTTTGCAATAAAGATCATATAAAGCTCAGATTATAAAGTCTCCACAGTTTCAAACTTCTCTTTCTGTTTTCGAAAAAATTCGAAAGTTCAAATTTCTCTCCTGGTCACGATTATTGTGACGACGAAGTTTGACTGTATTCCATTTTTAACTCTTATGAAGGTTAACGTAACCGTGTTGTCTTTCTTTAAATATGTGCATGCGGACTTTCATTCCTATGTACGCTTTATCAAAAGTTTAAACACGTGAATTTAGACTAAATTTACAAATGCAAATGTTGGGAGACGAATTTGTTGGCCAGTAAGACCGGCCATCAAAATGTGTTTGAAAAAAAGTAATTCGACCGCCTACACTTATTAATTTTTGGCAAAAATAAAATCCAAAAATCGTTTAAAACTAAAAATTGCAAACGGATTGCGAATAATCTGAGACAATTAGGTAACTCCAGATATTTTTATGTTCTCTAGTATCATTTACAATGACCGCAGTCGTACCTAAGTACCGGAACTGAGCCAATTCGATACCGATGCTTCGATACGAAAAATCTACGATTCCGATACTAAATATAGTACATTCCCTAATACGGTATTAAATTGTGGTAGTAGGTCTAATCTATATATATTGCGAATTGAAAGCTGTGTATCACAGTACTTCTCTATAGTACTGATGTGCCCTCCTACCAAAACACACACACACACACACACACACACAATCAATATATGATGCAAAAATAATAAATATATCATCTGTCCATCGAAATTTTGTGAACCCATCAGCAACCTTCTATAATATTTACTAGGTAATAACATTTGGCGAGTCTCAATTATGGCATCTCTTCAGACTAATCTTTTCGAAGCATGATGTATCGTTTCGTTGAGTAAGGAACTACTGAAATCAGGGTTTCCCCAAACGTAAAAACAAATGAATATGTGGCGTGTGGTTTTTTTAATTTTCTGCATTCTTTTTTTAAACCATTATTAGGTACTTTAACATATGTATTTACATATCCACTATTCACAGTGGTAGTAATTTGTCTACGTTAAAATTAGTTAACAAGAATTTGTTCAAACAGCAAAACTGCAATGAAACAAGAGTTTTTAGAATGCAAAATATCGTCTTTTTCATTAAAAATGAATATTTAAAAAAAACATTCTGTTTTGCTTGCGAGGACCCTGTTCCAACCACAAACCAGCTTTTTGGTCTTGCACCATCAATTAACTTTCACACTGCATTTCCCCTGCTTTAATTTTCTTGCTGATGCTTTTAATTTCATTTATCCTTAAAATGAACCTACTACATATTGCATACACATAAATAGATAGTAAAATAGAGTATGCTCGCACGAACTCCACTCATTCAATTTGCAATATCCAACTGTCATTCTCAGCAGCGGCTTCTGCTGCGTTGTGTACTTACAATCCAATTATAAATACTTGTTCGCCCTTTTACAGCAATAATTAACTTGTAAATGATGAGAAATCTAATTAGTCCGTATCGCAGCGACATTCTCACTAAAATTCCATTACAACGAAAACCATCAAATGTCCTTTGTAATTATTGTACTCGGAATTTAAATTATTTTGTCGGCATTTGTCAAAAGACCGTACCAACACTCCTTTCGAATTTTTAATTGACAAATTTAATAAATACCTTATAAATATTAAATGTGGATATTTAACATTCATACATTTCTACCACTATTTGTGTTTTTGGTTTTAGAATAGCTTTGGAGAATTACTCCTGATATAATTTTCTAATTTAAAGGTTTTCGTATTAATTTTTCAACTTTTTCAGGATTCTTCAAATTTGAAGGATTTTCATCGCATCATTAAGTGATTTTAATCACAATACTTTGGATTTTGTAATTATGACCACATTTTGGTTTTTTAAATCGGTAATGTTGATTATGCTTTGATACAACCCAGTTACACATAATTACGGGTTACTTATAATTTAAAACCCAATCACTTCCTGTACCAAAGCCAAATTATGCAAACAGCTGCTAAACAGAATATAGCAATTAAATAGGATTATAACAATAAATAATTAATTCAACGCTGTAGGAAACGAACCTTTACTATTATACATAACTACATTTGATTTACAGTTGAAAACCGTTCACTAGAGCAGTTTACTACTCATACGACTTGTATTTAGACATTCGTCATTTTTGACAGTGAGCCCGTGACTATGTTGAGTCTGGTAGACACAAATCCAGGTTCTCGTGCACATGCACATCCTTCTCACACGACCACACATCAAAAATTCATGAGATCAGAGACACACAAAATGTTCCTGAAAAACTTGCTCGTAAAATGAGCACGAATTTTGTGAAACGCAATTAATTACATAGAACAAAAGGCACAGAGAGAAAAGTATAACAAGGCTGCTCTTACAATTAGAAACAACGATTTTCATTAGTAATGAAAATTAGCGTGTTCTCTGGCACTGAATAATTTAACAGGAGCAGGAGGCTTGCTCATATTCTCCGTGACCCAACATTCACTCACCGCACATTAACGATCATGTTCTCAGAGCTGCTAAACGGAAGTCTCTCTCTAGAAATCTGTAGAATTTGTTAAAAGAGCTTCTTTCGGTGCCGTCTGCAATTATGGTGGGGAAAGCTTGTGATATACTTTTACATTTTAATTGCACGATGGATACTATATACAATACATTCACATCATTACTGGTAGAAGGTCTCTTCTGAAGAGCCTTTAGATGGCTGCTGCTTTCTTTGTAATTTGACCTTATCTTTCAGAATGAACAGACTTTTAAAATTCCCAAGGTCCTCCATCAAATCCTATTGTACAACAGATTTTTATGGGAAAATTGGTGAAAGTACTAAATTTCCCTGTGGGATATGAGGAAACCATCATCGAGGGATGGGAAATTTAAAGCTTTTTTTTGTCGTCTTAAAATTATAAATCCGGTTCGGTGTAAATTGAATCGTGGTTAGAATTACTGTCATAGAATACCGGAGTGCAGAAAAGCAGGCAAAAAATCAAATTCTACATATCTATGTATTTACCTTTAAATTCTGATTTATAGTCTGTTTTAGCCATTTAGCCGTTTAAGTCGTTAGAGCATATTGTTAGTTGGAAGAAGATTCGAACCCTGTATGGCCAAAACTGTAGCTGTGGACGTTCTTATGTCCACTGCCGGCCGCCTTCGCCGTTAAGCTAAGGCTGCTACGTGCTCATACGAATCCGATTTCTACAACTTAATCAGCCTCTATAGGCTTCTTAACTAGTGACTACTCTAAACTTATATACTAATTGGATCTGCTACCTGGTCAATCTCTATACGCATATACTACCGTCTTATTGACAAAGCGTTGAGTATATTCGTACACACAGCAGAGGACAGACATTCACATCGGGTATCTCTTGCCTCGCTCCTGTGCTTATAGCTTGGCTAAATTAAAGAGTGATATCTTATCACTCTCACAATATCACGTCTGTAGTTACCTGTACCGAATATTTTCTTTGCGTATCTGTATTTGTGAATGATTTCCATAAGTAAGCATTTTACATTTTTAAAATTTCACGGCGACGTGGAGAAATTATTAAGGTAGTTAAAATTAATTTTTGGTGTATATTTTTCCTATTTTAATGTTTTCAGTTTTAGTTTATGTTTTTAGAGCATGCACATCCGCTCTCTGTACAGTACACCGCTACCGCTATGCAGTTTTTTCTAGTTACGTTATTTGAATACATATTCTATAATCCTTTCGCCTTTGTAGAAAAGTTGGTATTACCTTAGGATTACAAGACTGATGAATGATGAAGCCACGTACTAAAAGAAGACTGCGGAAATTTGGTCGTGTAAGTAGTCGAGATTTTTGTGTCCGTCGTCCGTGCTCCAGTCTCTGCCAGACTGTCTGACAGTCTATCCATCAATAGTTGCACACGAATATGTGAAATGGTCCACCTAAGCCGTTTTTTTCACTGGAATAAAAACCAATTACTAAAGGGCGGATATTTAGGAAAATTAAAATTTTATATTATGCTGAAGTTCGATATTCGTTTCATCTTGCTCATGCTGAAGTTCATACAATTAAGGAGGAATTATGTTTTATCATTTTTTCATTCATATTTACATTATCATAATTTCCAATTCAATATTGTTACTATTTAAAGTTTTTTCTAAAACTAACTAATATAGATTTTATATTTTAATTTTCCACTATATGAACAAAATATGGAAACATTGTAAATGAGTTTCCCACTATTGCACTACTCTACCAATTTTACCACCCACCCTATAGGAAATGCAACAAGAAATGCATTAAATACAATTCTGAATAAAGTATTAAGAAAATGTTTAAAAATTGTTATTATTAGAATGTAGTGGACTTGACCTTAAGGAATCCCTAGTCCCTAGTTCACTGAATTGAATTCATTGGTTTGCTATTTACAATTTATTAGAGTATAAACGCTCTCCCACTCTATTATAAGAGCAGGAAATGATTCTTGCATTGAATGCATGTGGTTTCTTGTAATTGGTTTTAAATAAGCGAGACCCTAGTGTTTACATATGTATATACATTTTGTTTAATATCACCCCAGTGTCCACAGTTATCTGAACTTTCAATTCGCCTACTCTTAATAAAGGACTGTGTGGTTTCGAATGTAAATATAAATCAACAGTTCTCTGATGATTATTCAGCTGTACAGAAACATATTAATTTGTTTCATTCTGAGAAATACTAATTAGTTTCCGTTCTACATCAAATCGTATTTTGTCATGACAATGAAAGCTCCATATTATATTTACTCTAGAAGATCGAATAAAGGAATTTATACTCCGAGACATGACACACCACACCGGTTATTTAAATACTTCTGTGGAATATCGTGAGATTTGAAATATAGGCGAAATAGATGTTCCCATTTCCTTGAATATCCCCATTTGGATATTTCAGTTTTAAATTCAGCCGACAATTTTTCGTGTTTCCAATTTGGTATTGATTAATTTGCGAATAATCTCAAAAACATCAAGTACATTTAAATGTACTGGTGGCCCCGTCATCTTAATGATGGATGATCTAAATAAGTATATCAATTGAAAGTTAAAACATATCCTTCCACCCCCAGCCCCCATGCAATTTAATAAAATTCAGGCTTATTAATACTTTCCTGTGCATTACTTGAAAATCAGATATGATGAATATTTTTTTATTTCGTACAATTATAATAAAGTTTCATTTTAAACAAGATAAGCGTGTTTTCTCCGAAAAAACTGGGACTCGAGGCTTCAAACGTTCTTTAACACCCAAAGCTTCCGGGGCTTACAGTGCACTTACCACTTTTTGGAGAAGAGAAGAGCTTTCTCCTCCGAGAGAGAGTGATCAGGAGAAAGCAAACGTGATTTACCTGCAGCGTATACGTACATGTCAATTACAGAAAGCTATCAGAGGCTACAATGTAGAAGTCGACACAATACAAGTAATTATGGCTAAGTAGAGGATTCCTCTGAGAACAAAGAGAAAGTGAAAGGAAAGCGAAGGGAGAGAGAGCACGTTTACAAGGATGATTATGATAATGGCTATACCAGAAGCAGAGAGAGCCTTTTGTTGTGTGTAACCGGGCAAGGTAAACAGTGGTTGCTGCAGTCGTAAATAGTAAATACAAGGAACCACTCGGTGAATGAATGATTCATAATAATACTATTTACACTGAGAATGAAGACAGTGAGCTTCGCTGAACACAATAAATGTGTAGTGCCCCGAGTAATACATTGCACAGAACCTTTTGAGTGGAATACTTCCTGGTATTTAACTTCATTTTCTGACCCACAACTTCTTCACTTTTTAAAAGCAAATTTTCTGCCAGCCATTTTTTTGGAGGAAAAATACTCTTTCATTATTATCCAGGGTTCGCTAAAAAGCAAAAACACAAGTTTTAGTTTTTATTGCTTTATTGACGCTTTATGCTGTTTTTGAGCTTTTTGTTGTTTTGTTGTTTTAGGGATCACAGTGTATGCAAAAATTTACATAGGCTGTGATCCCTAAATG
>JABASC010003648.1:0-13614 GCA_019776185.1 Plutomurus gul
AGAAGCTAATCTATACTGTGTGCTTAATAATTAACACATACAACATAGGTTGGGTTGTAGTTGTGTCACTTTTGTAAACGCCAATACTATTTGATCATTGATTTGCCGTAAATTTTGCTTCAAATGTGAAATTGCCTGTAAACTGCCCTTTAAACCAAATTACGATTTCTTAGTCTTTCCTCTTATGTCATATTATGTTGAAATTCAAGTGCTATAAATTACATGTACGTGTTGCGTGTGTTAGTGTTAGTCAATTATTATTCGTAGTGCACAAGCCTTTGATTATCGTATCGTATCGTGTATTTCAACATATATCTGTATTGTCCTTTGTTTGTAGGTTGTTGCACGTTTTTGAAGCCACTACCGGCTGAATAAACACATACTTGAGGTTTGGTATTCACCTGAGGTGTCAAGTGGAAACTGGGTCGCAAACAGATCAAAAAATATGCCAGACTACTTTAATTAATATGACTTACGTCTAAGCTCAGAAACATTAGCTCACCTAGTATTATCAATGACTCATGTGGTGGAAATAGACGAAAAGCAGCCATTTCTGGAAAACTCCAGTGAAAATGACGTGGACTCAAACGAAGACCATTACGGCAGGAAAAATGGAAATGGCAGCATGGATTTGTCAGGCACAGGTAAAAATGATAGCAGTCGTCACCATTCCAGCAAAGCGGAACAAAACGCCATAAGAGAAGCCCATACTCTCTACGTCATGAAGATCCTATCAGCCCTATTCTATGCCGTTGCATCTTTTCTTATTACCGTTGTCAACAAAATTGTGTTAACAAGTTACAAGTAGGTTAAGTAAAGACAATCAGTTTTACAGAAATAATTTTAGCAATAATTAAATTAACTGAATATAATTTTATTTTCTGTATAGATTTCCATCATTTCAATCGCTTGCGCTTGGTCAAATATGTGCCACTATCGTCGTCCTCTTTCTGGCAAAGCAACTAAAAATGATATCGTATCCTCCTCTAGGACGTGACTCTTTTCGAAAGGTAAGGTATCCCCATAATCCATGAATTTCTTTCGCATTTGTATAAAATATTGATTACAGTATTTAAGCAATTTTGGCTTTTGTAGATATTTCCTCTGCCGCTGATATTCATAGGAAATGCAGTGACTGGCCTCGGGGGAACCAAAACTCTCAGTCTCCCAATGTTTACTGCGCTACGACGGTTTTCGATTCTTATGACTATGATTGCAGAGTTCTACATTCTCAGGTATACTAATTTCACTTTTTTTAAATAAAACTTGTGGTTACTACCCACTGTTATTTACTCATTTCATTGTAGTGTAAGGCCGTCCCTTTCTGTCCAAGTCTCCGTCTACACAATGATTGTAGGAGCCATAATAGCATCAAGGTATCACACAAATGGTCAACTATTAAACAAATCTAAATCTTATTATTTTTGCTTAACATTATTGCATATGTATTCGTGGTCTGACAATAATAACTCTGTTACTCTATGCAGTAACGATTTAGCGTTCAATGTTGAGGGATATTCTTTGGTGATGTGTAACAACTTTTTCACGGCCGCCAACGGAGTTTACATAAAGAAAAAGTTGGAATCAAAGGATTTTGGAAAATATGGATTGATGTTTTATAATGCATTGTTTATGGTTGTCCCTGCCTTTGCATTTGCATACATCGGAGGAGATATACATAAGGTCAAATCTAATATTAAAAATTTGTTAGGATTTTATGTTATCATCGTTTATGTTTTTCTGTTTGATATGCAATATTAATTTACATTATTTACGATATTGTAATTTGAACAGGCTGTAGAGTATGACGGATGGGGAGACACTATGTTTTTACTAAGCTTTCTCATGTCGTGTTTCATGGGTTTCATTCTAAACACAAGCGTTGTACTTTGTACACAGTACAATTCAGCACTCACCACTACCATCATTGGTTGTCTCAAAAACGTCTCTGTCACTTATCTCGGAATGTTCATCGGAGGGGACTACGTGTTTCAATGGGTCAATTTCATTGGAATTAACATAAGGTACATAATCTACTATTTAATTAGTTGTCGTAATTGTATAGATCGTTTATGAAAACATAATAATTTACATGATCTACTTTCACTTGTATTTTCAGTGTATTCGGAAGTCTACTGTATACTTACGTCACGTTTAAGCGTAATGATGGTCCTGTTGTAAAATCGTAAACTGTACTTGCTTAAGTGTCCATTTCAATATTATTGTAATATTAATTAAGACAGATGCAAAAACTTAAAAGCTAGTCTTCGTTTAGCCAAATGTACCGAAGCTTGGCTCAGCCGTTTGAAGAGTGCGCGTCTGGTTGGGTTCACATAAAATCTGAATGAAAATTACATTGTTATTACTTCAATTCCTTCTTCTGTAATTTTAATAATACATTGCCATAAGCAATTATTATTGTGACTGCGATATACGCATTGACAGAGTCAGAGTGAAAGAAACTTACTATTTGTACTGGGAAAGAAATTGTTGTACTGTAGTCTGTGGTGATCTAATTATTGGTGATTGATACAGATAGATACAACTGCTTCTTATTGTATGCACTAAATTATTTAAGTATAATTAATTGTGCCTATAATAACCGCTATTGTGAATCGTCCATATTTGTATTTTTGGTTTCTATGCATGGAAAAATGTCTGCTTTTCTGCTGATTAGCAGAAATCAGCAGAAAAACAGATCTTTTTTCTATGGGTTTCTACGAAACTGCTGTTTTTATGTTGAGGTGTAAGTGTTTTTTGCTCGTGTGTACTTACAAAAATGACTGCTATTTTCCAATACAGATTTGTTTTATAATGTTTAATATTATAATCAATTTGCAATTCTAAGAGGATTAACTAATACTTTTTGGATTTGTTTGTATCCGCACACGACACACGTAGATTCATGCAAGCACAATTTTTCATCTATGGTATTTATAATTGGATTAAGACAGCTGTTTTAGTGTTTAATTGTAATGTGGAAAGAGTTAAAGTAACGCAAAGTATGTTAGAGCATGTTTTATTAGATTAGCTAAAAATTGCTACGTTTAATCAAAATGGAATGTGATTGGTATAAAACCTTAATTATATGTAATGTGTGCGCATTACGTATAGAAGTAATCGTTATTAGTAACTAATCATATTTAAGATTTAAATCTGCAGCCATTTATTGTAAATCAAGATGTAATCGATATCGTATTTTGTTTGTAAGATTGTAAGCTATAGAAAATCTTGATGTAATGCCAGTCACATGGCACTAAGCCAATAGCCAATATTTTCAACAGATATTATTTAGTGGAAACATTGTCTGATAGTGAGTAAACGTCTCAACGTGTATACGTCTTACATGTATAAAAAAGCTCCTTGTGACGACTTTGAAAAATGTCGAAGTTTTCATTTGAAAAAGTGACTAAAGCAACACAAATGCAATTTAAAATACTATTTTGGCCATATTTATGTACCTACACATGAGATCAGTTTCAACGTTGCACCCATACAGGAAGAAAAATAATATTTATTATTGGTTTAAACCGGAAATTATTGAATATAGATGAGGGGCAAATTTTTCTGAAAGATTTGTACAAACCTGCATAAAATATATACGAGTAATTATTGTAAATATTTACTGTTTTGTTGCTCACATTCACAAACACCTGAAGAAGGCCACATTTATGTAGATTGTTTTGGTGATGATATTGATGGTCAGGATTTGCTGATCTGACTCAAAAATTGAAACCACAAACGGATGATGAATAATGTCCGACACTTATTATTACTGAAAAATAACCTGTAGCTAGGTGGTTTTAGTCATAGCAAAATTGGATTTATTAATTTATCGCATTTTGGGTTATATTACATTTATTAGAGTTATGTGCGAGTGTGAGTGTACTCATTGTCAGTTTATATAATTATACCAAGTTTTATTTTGACCTCAAGAGAAGGTAGATATTAATTATTTGTCTATTTCTGCATACTGAAAGTATAGAAAGTATTTGTAGTGTTAACTGAATGATTATTTAATACAAACTATTCAGTGTTATTCCACAGACTCCAGGGCTCAAATCCTCGAAAATATTATTATCAATAACAACAATTTCACTTCACAACCATAAACTGCAATGTGTACGTATACCCCGAAAATTATTGTGCAACATATAAATAGTATTTTATTATGTGTGTCAATGTCATCTGAAATGGACAGTGAAAAACGAATAAAATCAATTGATGTGTAATAATAAATTAATACCATTCTCTTGTTGCCATTATGTACAGCCCTCATAAGTCCATGCACCCTCCACTGCATTACACAGCAGTATAATCTCCATAACTCCAGAGGAGCGTAATTTTTTTACCGACCATTGAGCCCATGTTCTAGGTATACAAAAAGGGTTAAAATTGACTATTGCGAAAGGATGGGTCCCACCTTTTAGCAATAATTCCCCCCATCATTAGTGTGGGGTGCTTGAAAAATCGAGTTTCTTGATGACAAACTTTTGGTCCCTACCTCACCTGTAGCCAGCAAAAAGATTTATAATTTACCCCATTTAAAAAATTCTTGCAAGCAAAGTTTTACATAAAGAGGGGAAATCAAAGAATTTAAGGAAAAGTTAAAGAATTATTGGTAATAAAATCCGGAGAATTCTATTTAAAGTTTGAAACTCTTCAGTTTTGGGCATTGCTGTAAAATGTTGTCTTTTTGTTAACTTTTTTTAACTGTGCTTTCATGTATCCATGCTGTGTGTCGGTCGGCACTGTGTTTTCTTTCAGTGGATGTAACTTAAAAAGTGCATTATCCAGTTTAAATTTTGCTCAGAACAAGAAAGAGGTTCTGTGTGAAGTTGAACGGAATGTGTCGAATAGGTTAGCTTAGTTAGCTAAGGAAAACATGTCACTCACTGGCTGTCCATTCATAATGTATACAATACATGGTGATTGATTGATGTTTATTTACACAACTAATGGAATAAGCCACACAAATTCGAATTTCCAACCGGCACATAATAATCAGGGGACTGTGTGCTGCTGTGGAGGTATACATATTATTTAATACAATCGTATTGTTATTTGTTATGTAAGTAGCCTCATCTGTCAGTCTCAATTCTAGGCGCAGGCACATTACATAACTGCATTACATATTATATTGCACGCACAGTTTCATTGACTATTCACTGTAATGATGCAACCAGCAGCACTCTAATTGAGCTTTCAGTTTATTTCAGAGGATGGGAGCAGCGTATTTCATCGTAGGAGTAGTTAGTAGCTTGTACTGATGATACTATTATTATTATTAGTTGGGGAAGTAGCTAAAAGCCACATGAAGAAATACATCTGTGCCAAAAAGGATTCTCTCGCCTTTGTTTTGACGTTCTGTCTTTAAGCATCTTTGATATCGCCGTTTTATTTGTATCCATACAGTAAACACATAGGAGGATGCTACTTTTACAGTATTATTATCCGTGTACATCCTCTCCCGCAACCATTGTTCTTTACTTCCCACCCCTCACCTATTTCTCCCACCAACCCACCGTGAGAAACCGGACAAACGTATTGTTTAATGCATTCTCTTGTTTATCACTTTTCCAAGCTTTCCGTAGATGGGAGAAACGTTTCTACCAACCATTATTCTCCAATTCGAAACTCTGTCTCCACCATGCACTTTTTCACTACACACATTTGAATATTCCATTTTAATCAAATCTGGGTGAACATGAAACATACGTAATGTGTGGCAGTGGTAGATGGAAACCCCCATGTGGAAAATGGAAACATGGTCCTGAAGTGAAAATGAGTACTTCCACGCTACAATGTAAAGACAGAATGCTATATGTAACACAACTATATTTAGCCTGGCAAGATTTATTGTAACTTGTAATATTTATCTCCCATACAATACAGTGACAAATTTTCAGGCCATAATTTGCGAATTCCGAAATATGAGTTAAATTTTTATAAAATTAACTACTTAAATGCAAACACCGTAAGATTATATTAAATATAATATTTTTAGAGAGCTTAAGCCATAGATATTATACTTCTGTGTGGGAGATATAATGAAATCAAAGCAAGAGCAGGGAATCAAGTTTAGGAATAAAAGAGAAGAAGCAAAGCCGTGGGCTACTAACTTATACACGAACTCAAGTGAACTAAGTAAGTAGTAAATGAATTGGTTGTTGAGCAGTAGAGAGTTGAGTGGAAATCGTATGGATGAATAGAGATCCCATTGGGACAGCTTATCAAATTACAGCATTCAATCCTTGTGCTCGGACGCTGTTGTTGATTTAGGATCATGCCCCCACTCACTCACTCACTCGCTCCCTGTGCAAGCAAGCCAAAATTAACCGCACACCTTATACTATGTAAACTAACCGTGTAATAATCATACTAAGCTATGGCCAGCATACAAAAAAGTAGAAAACATTCGAAATTACATCACATACAAATATAATAGCAATGGAACACCTTGTCACACAATTACCGCTATCACTTTATCATTTTCCTTTGTATGTGCTATCCTATGAGTAAACATTATACAAATACCTCTATGTACAGGCAAAGGCAATGCAATTTAAGGCAACGGCAATAATGTATCTGTAAAATGCACTTTGTAAATGTCCAGAGATATATAAAACGTAATTACAAGTATCAGCATCAAAAAGTACGATCGATGTATAGGTACATATGCAAAATTCTTCCAATAATGCAATGCCCCCTTCTCTATACCGCACTCCCTTCTCTCTGGTCACAAAACAAACTGTTCGGATTCTATTGTGCAATTTCGAATTGATTTTATTTCACAGTAGAGGTACACACATTGAAACCTACAAACATACAAAGGTACATTTATTCACAATCCAACAGTATATACACTGACAATCAGTTCAATGATATTTATTGGCCTAGCAGCTTAATGATGTACACATCATAATTTATTAGGAAATGATGGCGGAAAAACAATTCATTGAATTTTCTGTGCATTTTCTGAAATTCAACAGTAGGTAATTTTTTAGAATTTATTTAAAAAACACGAAATTGACGAAAATTTGTTCGGATTTGTTTTCACTTTTATTTATCGGCAGCGATTTCTCCTTTCTTTGGGCTTGAGATAAGAATTTGGCCCCTTGGATACATCTTTCCTTAATTGTAATAAGTTAAGAATAGATTCTAGAGTAATGAGCACGAAATCGATTATGTTACACAAAAGAACTTTTCTCTGCAGATTTTACAATTCGCTAAGAGGCGGAGGAGGGGGAATGCATGCACTAATAATATTCAACTTGATTTTGGCAATATTTTTTCTATTCATTTTTGATAGTGTCTACGTCGATGGCACTGTTGCTGCTCTCGAGAGGGAGATTGTTCGGGGAATTTGAGTCACTGCTAGCACTTCGACTTCTACTTCCCCTTAAAATGAAGGAGGAGGAGTCAGACGATGTTCGTCCGCTCGAGGTACTCAGAAGGACGTCGACACAATCTCTACAGCCTGGAATCGTGCAACCGGTTGGAGGCGGAAGGTGAAGAGGTCGTCCGTAGGTAGAGGCCAGCTCACTCATTGTCAATCCTGCTGACTGTGTTAGGGAGAGGTGGTGGGGGTGGAGGGGCGGGCGGTAGGGCGAAATGATAGAAAACATTGGAACTGGCCCACATCGGAGCTGGATGGTGATAAGGGAGAATTGCCGGGAAAAATGTGTCTGTGTGGGGTGCGCTCGTCGGGGCCAATAATGTCGGAATAGACGAATTACCCCCAGAAACACTTTGCAGGGGATGAGACTGGGACTCGTTGACGGGTCGGCCACTCGATGATAAAGATAAGTTCTGTCGTGATTGCTGTGGTCGCACGAATGCCGACAGCCGCCGAGTGGGGCACCCTAATTCCGAGCCTCCCTTCATGGGATTCCAACTGGCCAGGTAAGATTGCAAAGCATTTCCGGCACATCTAAAATATATTTCAAGATTCTTTAAAATTGTACAAAATAATTAATTTTGTGATGAATAAAATTTACAATGAAAAACTATGCAAATAAACTTTTGTTCCAGACAAAACTACAAAAGTTAATTTTTGTATCTGCGGAATTTCGTAAAAAAAATTGTTTGATTGATATCGCATGCAATATCAGTTTCAAGTCATACAAATGAGAATCCAGTAAATACTAGCAAAACTATTTCCCCAATATAAATTAAAGTTAGGTTTTTATATAAAAAATTAGCACCAATTTTTGCCATTTTGTCCAGTAATTTAAAAATAATTTCCAATTGTTCATCACAACACCTACAATTTCTATATTTATTATCGCTAGCACAAGGCATTAAAATTTTATTTGCAAATAAATGAAGGGTCTTACTTATTGCTTCCGTGATGTTGTTTGCCATTTGCATGAGTGGTACCCGGGTGGACATGATTGGGTGCTAATTTCTGGATGGTCTTCACCAAATTGTGATCGTTCTGTGACAGAATCTGATCCAGAAGGTGTTCATCATGAGACGGGAACAATTTCTTTAAAATTTCCTTCGGAGCGGTTGCCTCTGCATTTGTGGGAGTGACACTTTTATGTCTTGAATGGCTTTTGGTGATGGAGTGATTGCTGTTGCTGTGCGTGGAACTCGGTCTCAAGTCCCTCGAAGCGCCACTAGACTGAATTACAATCGGTGTCTCAAGGAAGGGAGAAGATTCTTTGACCGAATGATTCTCCTTCGGTTGTTGTTGAGACTGTTGTTGGGCGGGGTGTTGTTGCTGTTGCTGTTGGTGCAGAGGAAATTCAGCGTCCGCAATTTTCATCCCGTAAATCGGTCCAGGGCGGCAAAGCCTTCAACGAAGTCCCGGTCGCAAGTGTGCGAAGACCAAGCGCCACCGCATCTTCAGAAGCCTGTTGCCGTTTCAAGGCAACCTATATAAAGGGAAGAAAAGATGTTTCTGATATTATTTAGACTTCCTTTTTTCAGATTAAAACAATTCCTGTGAGATGCACTCGAATATCTAAAAAAACCTTCCGCTTACTTGTGCGGCCATGACTCGCTGTCGTTCCGCAATCAAATTACATTTTGCACAGGCACACAATCGGAAGCGACAATGCTTCTTGTGACCTTTCAGCCAAGAGATTACTCCATGATTTCGACATCGGGCACACTTTGGCCGTCGCACCTTTTCCATTATCAGGCTACTGCGTTATACTTTTAGACATTTGAAGAAAAACTCGTCTCAACTCTCATTGCGTGAGAAAGGAGGTAGGAAATAGTTCAGATGTGTTTCGATGGAATCGTATAAGTGGGGGTAATGGGAGACAAGTAGTTGACAAAATGAGATTCGGGCAGTGACTGAAAGTGTGAATGCGTAAAGTGATTTGGTAAAAGTGTAACTCACCCCAAATCGGATTCAGTTTGCTCTGTGGTCGGATAAAGTTCGGGTAGTTAGTAACCATCGTACAGTAGACAATGCGTCATGTATATATCTACCTACTACTTGACTTAACAACGACAAAGGTACACGCTGTAGTACAAGTAGTACATCATCCTAGTATGACATAAGAGTCCCACATTGAGTCAACCTGCTCCACGTACATCTCTGCACCACCACTCAACTTCTGTGGCGTAACTTTGGCAGCAGCAGCAGTTACATTCGTAGTATAGGTATATATATACAGACTGTACACACAGAGAGATATCCTTTCGTACCGACGGCATGTCATGATCACATTTCTTTTCGGAGTTTCTATTTATTTTAACAATGTGGAAATGGGTTGATGGTGGAGAAGAGAGATGCTGTGGGGCATTGCCGCGGAATCAGGTTTCTTGTGGGCAAACAATTTTTCCATCTGCCAATCTGATTAGTTGGATCACTCACTCAATCTCTTCTCATCTCTCTCTCTCCACTGTTCCAAACACGTACACAATTCCAATATCTGCATTCTTAGTTGTACTACTGCCCAAAGGGACCGTTCATAAATCAGGGGAACAAAAAACGCACGGAGGTGAGTTGACATTGGTCATTTGTAAGCGCAATTTTCGGATTTGGAGTGCTGCGTCTTTAGGGGTGGTAATACCCCTTAGGCGCATCACCTGTGTCTCACCAGTTTCAGCAGCCAAATTGGAATTGGAAGTGTGTGAGGCTTTCGAGACGCGAGAAATGTGGCATAATTTAAAATTGTCAGCCGATACCACCCCCCCCCCCCATTCCAGGTGTTCAAATCATGTGCGCATTTTTCTTACCCCTTCCTTCTTTTTTGTCAACGCAATTTATGGGTGGCCGCTTTAGTAAGTAGAGAGCGAGTAAACGGTAAAGTAAAGCTTTTCTACTTTGTTTGTCCTTCTTTTGATTGTGTTATGAATACCCAATAGTATCTGTCATACATAATACATGGAGAGAGAGAGAGAGAGAGAGAGAAGTCAATGTAATTCTCCGTTGGCTCTCTTTGTCATTTTCTGTTATCGAGAAGGTAGTAGTCTAGTCGCCTTGTTTAAGGCTCCTCTGCACTTCAAGTGCCTACAATTTGCTGGAAAAACTCTTCAGTAACTTATCCGCCACTTTGTGGCCGAGTCACTTTCGTTCCGTTTGCCCAACAAATAGAGGAAGACCCACGTAGGACCACCAAGACTCTACCCATGACTCAAATGTAATATTTATAATATTACTCTAGTGTTTGTTTTATGGCATGATTCTCCACTCTCTGAATTGTCTTTATGTAAAAGTGCTCGACAAAGCTTGGAAAACATTATTAGTCCCAAATTGAAGTCTACAAGCTTGTTGTTCCGAGTGGCGTATCGATAATCTGAAGGCCAGGACCCTTTGGACCCATTTTCAAAACCTTTTCCCCCTATTGAACTTGGTCTTCAGAGGCCATAGCCGATCTTCTCACCCAATATCAAAAACCACTTTAATATTATGGATTTTGTGCAATTTTTGTGCGACCAACACCAAAAATGGTACAATTTAATTGAAATTCTCCGCTTCACCCTTGGTTACTCTGTTGAATACAGAACGATACGTGCGCTTTTCCTGCGAGTTTATTCCTTCATTCTTTCGTTCAAATAAAATTTTATTATAAATTATTCTACTAAGTAGTTGTATTGAATTCTGCTAATTATGGAGCCCGAAGAAGATAGAGAATTTGTTAGTAATTTTGGTGAGTCGGTTCAATTTCTTTATTACTAATATTACATAATATAAGATACAGTTGAAAACGTTGTATGCTCCCAGCATAAAGTCATTGTTTCCCTGCACCCATCACGATTCATCCAGTTACTTACTTCTTTAGGAATTACATTAGGAATTATTATAATTTGAGGGGATTCATAATTTACTCTAGTGAAAGCCTTGCCTGGGAAGCCGAGTGGAAAGACTGGCCAAACGCATTTAAAGATTCTGCAAGAAGCGAAGGCCTTCTACAAAGCTGAGCAGGAAGCGGCTCTTCTGAAAAAGCGACGAGCGGACGCCCTAGCTGCTGCAAACGCATCTGCTGCCGTTATGGCTAAACAAAGGGCCAGGCGAGAGGGGAAACATACGGCTGCTATCGGTACGAAGTATAAACCAGGTCCAGCGAAGCCAGAGTCCAAGCTTCAGTCTAAACTTCTGAAGACCGCCAAATCTGGCGTCCCAAAGTGTACATCATTATCATGCATTGAAGCGACATCATCCAATCTCAACAAATGGATCGTCAGACTGAAGAGAGGCAAGAGACTGGCTGCAAAGCAAATTGAAGAACTCTGTAAACGGGTACAATATTATTTATTTGTCACCCAGTGTTGAATAATTTGGGAATTTTCAATTTTGTACACATTACCCTTTTATCCACTCTAGGCAGCAATTTGTTAACAATTTTTAAATTACAGTATTATTTTGCTAATATTTAAATGGTTATTCATAGGCGATTGAGATATTTATGAGTGAGGGAAACGTGTGTGAATTACCATGCCCCGTGACCGTTTGTGGTGACCTGCACGGTCAGTTTCTTGACTTGTTGGAACTATTCAGGACTGGAGGAGCGCTGTCCGGACACCAATTATTTATTTATGGGCGACTACATAAACAGAGGGAACGCCGGTGTGGAGACCATGTGTCTCTTGCTTGCCCTCAAGGTTAGATATCCCAACAGAATAACCCTGCTTAGGGGACATCAAGAATCCCGAGTACTTACAAAGGTAATTTCCAAAAATAATTCATTCCAATTAATCATTAAAATTAATTAATTTAAAATCTGTCATGTTATTTCTTCAGGCTTGGGGCTTCTATGACGAATGCTTCAGAAAGTATGGGAATTCAAGCGTTTGGAAATGTTTCACAGATTTGATGGACTACCTCCCCCTCACGGCTCTCATCGATTCAGAAATGCTTTGCGTTCACGGAGGTATCACTCGCAAAATCGACACATTGGATGAAATTAGGTAACCTATTTTTCCCCTGATTTTATCATAACCCGAATTCCTTAATGTTTCTTATTAATGTCGCTGAATTCTTCGATTGACTTTAAGTGTTTTTATGTTTTTTTAAAAAATGTTTTGTTTAGAGAGATAGAGCGACCGTTGGATATTCCACTGGAGGGTGGAATATGCGATATTGATTTGGAGTGATCCGGACCTCGATTACCCAGGCTGGGGAGTTTCCCCGAGAGGAATCGGTCATCTCTTCGGGAAATCGACAATGAATAACTTTTTTCATTTTAACAAACTAAAACGCCTTGCAAGGTATCACATTTATAATAGCCCGTAATGGAAATCGAAATAATTTTCTATAAATTCAGTGCATATGTTATGAAATTGCAGGGGGCATCAGTTCGTAAAGGAGGGCTATTATTGGTGTCACAGGGACCAGGTCGTGACAGTATTCTCGACACCCAACTACTGCTACCGAACCCACAATCAAGCCGCAATAATGAATGTCGGGGAAAACTTTGAATTTACATTGTAATAATCATTTATATTCAAGTTTGATTAAACTATTGATATCAAGAATCTCTGAATCAAGAACCCACATGAAATGAAAATTATATATTGTCTACTTTGTCCGTTGCAGTGTGCTGTTCGATGGCGTGGCCGGTCGTGAGGAATCGCACGTGCTCCGCCGAAAGCCTATTAAGTACAACATCCCAACCTGACATTACTTAAAATTTATTCGGCCACTTACATTCAGTTTTAAAACTTTAAGTAACGAGTGAAACTTTGCAGGAAAAAAATTATCTCCACAAAAAAATTCAATACATAATAGGAGCAAAAACAGAAATATTTGTCGCATTGATTGATAATTTCATTAATTTAGTACAATAATTTTGCGGAATACTACTACATGAGTTTCGAATTTACTTAAACTTGTAGAATAGATTTTTTTGAAATTTTAACAGGATGTACTTATTTAATCGAGTTTTTATAATTTGGTTGTCTGAATTTGACCACATCTGTAAATAGGCAATTAATAATTTTACTTTTCTCTTGTATGATTTCGCATGTATATTGCAATAACTTTCAAAGTTCCAAATGTTACTAGTTAAAACTTGACATTGTAATGATGATATTAAGAGTAGTTAAAACAATACATACGCTGAGAACTGTAAAGTGTCCACATTTAAACGTTTTAGGAAAGTGAGTACGTAGGGGAATGACAACTAAACGGGTATAAAAATCAGGCTTTTA